>VMDR010028272.1:0-13239 GCA_007922815.1 Macrotus californicus
ATCAGACACACTTGATAGGAAGTGGTCAACACACACAGATACACAACAACTCAGGCTCTAATTTATGCTTATTTTAAACCTTTACATTAAAGTATGTAGCTTTTATCATTTTTTCTTTGTAGAAACACACTTCTTGAAATACTTAAACTTAAGTTTTTGAAAAAATGGTAAACCCAAATTTACCTCAATAATAATTCAATAAGAAACATCCTAAGTCCATTGGCAAACATCACTCAAAATTCCTTGTGCACCAAGATTTAACTCAGAAACGGATGTTTCTGGCCCTTTATTTTTAATACAAATGAGAAGTAACTGAAATGCTTTACAGCTCCTATGAGGAGTGAGTAGAGGGGACAGGGTTACGAGCATGCCTAGCTAGGAGAGCGCTGCACTGACCCAGGGTAGCAATGAGTGTCTCAGGCTACCGGAGTGAGTGAGGGATCCCTGTGGGTGGCTCAGACAGGAGCTTCTGAGGCAGAGGTGACTGAACCTACTGATTCCACTGGGTGTTTCAGCGAGAAAGGAGAGATGTCAAGAGTGACTTCCATCTGAGTCATGACACCCAGGTAAGTCCAAATGGCCCTGATGTCTGTTAGCCTACTTTCTGTTTAAGTCAAGTATGCTGCTCTGATTCAAAGTAATACTTGGTAATCTAGTGGCCCAGGTGTAGAAAAGCAGAGATGTGGTCCCTGCTTAATGAGCTGATAAAGAGCTATTCTCTAAATGGTAGTTTATCAGGCCTCTGTCTTAAGCACTTTTCTCTACACTAATTTATTCTCATAGCTTCAAATACCATTTCTAATACTTCCTATTTCAGGTTCTGCACCCAAATCCACTATGTATGTGGGAGGAGAAAATGGGGGGGGGGGTTCCCTCAGACCAACAAACAATTCTCCAGGACCCAGTTCTGACACTACCTGGAGTCAGATTCCAGTTAATGATTCCAGTCCTGTAAGACTATCCTCACCCCAATCCCAGACACACACTTTAAGATGTCTATCACAAGCCCAGGTTGTCACCTGTGCTTCTGATGACTGGCTACAGATTGGAGGTCCCTACGAACCTCTTCTCAGATTCAATTAATTTGCTAGAATAGCTCACAGAACTCAGAGAAACACGATACTGATTAGATCACTGGTTTATTACAAGAGTATTATAACCCAGCAACAGACCAATGGAAATGATGCCTAAGGCAGGGCATGGGGAAAGGATGCAAAGCTTCCATGCCCCCTCTGAGCAGGCCACTCTCCCAAAATCTCTGTGTTCACTAACCCAGAAGCTCTCTGAACCCTTCCTTCTGAGTTTTCATGGAGACTTTGTTAAATCATTGGCCATTGGTAACTGAACTTAATCTCCAGCAATCCAGGAGGTTTGGGGGGTGAGACTGAAAGTTCCAATCCTCTAATCACATGGTTGGTGCTCTCTGGGCAACCAGCACCCCATCCTTAGGTGGGGACCTAAGTCATGTCATTAACATAAAGCCACCTTTATCATTCCTCACTTCAGAAATTCCAAGGGTTTTAGAAGCTCTGTGCCAGAAATGGAGACAAAGACCAAATAGATTTTATTATAAATCATATATCATACTTCCAAATTTATATATACAACCCCAATCTTTCTTCTGACACTGAATACTTCTTGAACAACTCACAGGAACCTCAAATGCAAAAGATTAAAATGGAAAACTGTTATTTTTCTCCAAGTATGTTCTTTCTCCTGTCTTTCTGACTTTGAAAATGGCACCTACTCACTTGGGAGCCCATGGAAGTTGTATGTGAATCCCTGTCCTTGTCAAGCTCATGTGATCCACCAGTAATATGGTCAACACTACTTCCAAAATACAAATAATGTTTATCCTTTTCTCTCCAACGCTATTGCCAAAACTGTAAACCAACCACCATTTTCTGGCTGGACAGCCTCAAGAACGTCCCAATCTTGACTTTTGTTCCCTGCCAACTCATTCTTGAACAGGCAACCACGGTGTTCTTTTTAAAACTGAAAAATCTAGTCAGGTAACTCCACCACTTAAAGAGTTTCCATGGCTTCCCACAGCACTTAGAACAAGGGTGTCAAACTCATTTTCACCGGGGGCCACATCAGCCTCACGGTTGCCTTCAAAGGGCCAAATGTAACTTTAGGACTGTGTAAATGTAACTACTCCTTAACCAGGGGCAAGGAGCTCAGCGCTGCTACCGGGTAGAAACAAGGTGCTGGGCCAAATGAAACAAGGTGGAGGGCCGGATCTGGCCCACGGGCCTTGTGTTTGCCACTTGTGACTTAGAATACAAACTCTTTACCTTGCCTGCTCCACTAGCTTCAGCTCTTGCTTCTCCTAGTGCACTCACCCACCACTCAGCACACTCTGGGTACTGTGACTTTCTTTCTGCCAAGCCCCTTTCCCCAGTTCTGGGTATGCTGCTCTCTGCCTAGTGCACTCTTCCCGATCCTTTGTGTAGCTGTTTCCTTCTCCTGCTTTAAGTTTCAGTTTCAATATCCTCTCCATATAGAGATCTTCCCTGACCTCCATCCCACTACTGATATTCTTTAAGACTCTTAGCTGTTACCAAAATTTAGAAAAATTAAAAAAATTTTATTTTCATTCTGTCTCTACGGGAGGGGAGAGGTCGTGTTTATATTGGCCATTTTACTTATATTGTATATATGTATATTAAAATTTGTGTGTGTGTGTGTTATGTGTGTATACGCATATGTGTGTGTCCGTGTTTCAGTACCTGGCACAAAGAGGCTATTCAGGGCATTCAATAGATATTTGGTGAAATAAAGTTATCACCAAGGGTTAGTATTCTTCAGAACCTCCTGGAATACATTTCAGAAAGCATGATGGCTCTGAATGCCACTAGATTAATTGAGAGGTTTTCTTTAAAAAACTTGAACTCTAGCATCTCCACATGGCAGCTTGGCTGCAGGGCATAATCCTGTGATATGCTCCTGAAATGTCCAATAGACTTAATACTTCTCCTGGAGATTTAAGATGTCAACAAAGGGATGAGCAGAGGTTTAAGAATTCTGTGTGAACATTGGGGTTTGGGAAAACTGTTTCAGGTGTGGAATTCTGACGCTGCTGAGGAGCCCAGTACCCACAGTGATGTCAGGAGACAGAGAACAGCATGTCATTCTGTACTGTGAAACCTCTGTAAAGGAATTTGTGAGGTTCATTCTTTGTGCCAACTTTACTGGGCCACTGGGTGCCCAGAAATTTGGTTAAACATTACTCTGGGTGTGTCTGTGAGGGTGTTTCTGGATGAGAGTAATATTTGAAATGGTAGGCTGAAAGAAGCAGCTTGGCCTCCTCAGTGTGGGTGTGTCCCATCCAATCAGTGGAAGGCCTGACTAGAACAAAAGGCCAGGGTAAGAAAGAATTCCTATAGCTTGACTGCATGAGCTGGGACATTGGCCTTTTCCAGCCTTCAGACTGGAATGGAAACATTGGCGATTCCAGGGTCTCGAGGCTGCTGGTCTTCAAACTGCAACTGTACAAGGGGCTCCCCTGAGTCTCCAGCTTGCTGACTGCAGATCTCGGGACTTGTTACCCTCCATAATCATGTAAGTCAATTTCTTAAAGTAAATCTATTTCTCTTTATAAATATGGTTAGACACAGAACCAACATCCTATTGGCTCTGGCTCTCTAAACCCTAGTACAAACCTGGGTTAGTGTCCTGTGGAGGAAGAGATGAAACTCCGAAAGAAAGATGTGAGGTGTCTCAAGGAAGGGTCATGCCAGTATAAAACTGTCAGAATCTTGACTGTCAGATGTTATCTTTTCTAGTCTTATCTCCCACAGTACCTAACACTGAACTTTTCACACAGTGGACTTGTTCAATGGGAAGATGATTACACAGTCCTTTGCAAAGCATTTTCAAATCGAAGAAAAAAGTGAAAATCAGTCATTAAAATATATCATATCAAATTTAAGGCTAAATTCGCCAGAACAATTTTGTCTACCAAACATGTGCTAATGAATGCATGATGTCATCTATTGCACAGAATAATTTTATTAACTTCAAGGACCTGTCTCCGAATATACGAACAATGGAGGAGACAGGAGAATGAATTCTAAAGCATGCCCCTTGCTTTAAAAATAGCTTCTTATCTAATGAAGAAACTGAACATTTCCAACATACTGAATTATGTAAGCTTTGCTCTATTTTTTAAATCTAATTTTGGAACATAAAGTGCTACATACTATAAATTATAAAACTTTAAAAATTCTATTCCTAATATTTAAAAATTATTTGGGTGCTTTAAAATTTTTCACCCCCAACTACACTGTATTTAAAACATATCTAAAGGTGAGATCTTAACCCACTATTAACCATTTCGTTAACTAAAAGCCTTCAGGCTTTCCTGCACACACAGACCAAAACTGCTTTGTGGTGAGGCCAACGGCTGGGTTTCACTGCTGTGATTCACATGTGTCACTTCCCACGGGCTGGACTGGCTGGGAGAACTGACTATTTTTTAAACTGCTGCAAACTCCATCTGAATCTTTAACGGATGAACGCTTAATACAGCAAAATGGTTCTATAAGAAAAATAAGTTTCAAGTAAGTTGTGTTTGAATATGACAGAGCTTTCTTGTAGGAGATTAAATAGCAGCTATCAAAGCCCAAAACTCTTCCCAGTTTTAATTTGATTAAGTTTCTGGATCTCACTCACAGACTGAACCGGCGGACACACTTTCCTACCTCCTTCATTCCTGTCTACTGCCCTTTGGTGTCTTTCTAGCTTTCCAAGAGAGGAGGAAATAGTTTTAAAACATGAGCAAATATGTAAGTTTGTAAGTGTAAATAAGGAGAAATACCACAGGCATAACCAACTCAGTAAAACTGATAAAAACTATTTCTTTTTTTTTTACTACTGTTGTTCATGAGTTTGGAAATAGCTCATTAATTTCACAGCTAGGTGTAACCTATAAGGAAGAAAAATTTCTTCCTTTTCATTAAAATTTATCAGCCCAAAAACACTTGGGAACTTGACAGACTCTAAGAAGACACACAAGAAGCCCACTACTGTCAATGTGTGATGGGCCACCAACAGTAACCGATCCAATCAGAAGAAAAAAGCACTTGGCTGGAAAATAACTGCTTCATTTTCTAAAGGAATAATTCTTCAGATGGGTTAATCCATCTTGTTATTATTCAACATTAATCTAGAAGTTCATCAGACAAGTATTTCTTAAAGCTATGAAACTTGGTTCACTGAAAACCTATTATGTGCCAAAGCAATGAGATTTCAAATACTGGCATATATATTTATTCCAAATAATACGAGCAAATTCTTATTTATCTTCCAGACACTGTAATAAGTAAACACTTCACTTATGTTAACTCATTCAATTCTCAAACCAACCCTATGGAGTGGGCACAGAAATGTACAGTTATTTGCCTAAGGTCACAGCTAATAAGTGATAAAAACTGGGTTTTCTAATTCAACACTAGTGTTCTGTAAGAAAAAGTGTGACCACTTTCTAGTCCTCCTATAAGCAATCTGAGTTAGAGATGGAGCAGATTAAAGAAGTCAGTTGTGACACCCCGGGACTGGGGCAGCTGTCCCCCACTGTGGGAGAGAGGGCCAGCCCCCCACCCTGCTCTCAGCACCCCCACACAACTCCCATCTCGCTGAGATGAATACAGTGTAAACTGATGCGGAGATATCCGAAAACTACTTTTTCACGACACCTGGAAAATGGACATTTAAAGCACTTTCTCCCTAGGCCAATGATAAGCAACTTTGCACTTATGTCCGCCAAACTCCACATTTATTTTATGGAAAAGTGACTTTCTCTGTATAGTTAACTTTTCAATGGACCTTTTGTATAACCAAGTGATACCAAAAGAACATTAAGTTATAACATACATTATTAATTGCTATAATATTTCAATGTTTACTTAGAAAGGACAATAACCGATAAACTGCTGAAATTAAAGGGAAGAAATGCTTAAGAGACTGATTTTTCTAAGAAAGTTTTTTTATGCATTACTGATTTTGTGTTTTTTATGCACTAATTAAATTTTATGGTTTAGAAAACTAACCATTCTCATAAGGAAGAATCTAGGAATCTACTAGGTTTAAAAGAGACAATGGACAAATAAGAATTAAATATACAATGGAAAAAAACAAAAAACGAAATGAACAACTCTTCTTCTTTAAGAGCAACATGAATATATGCCCATAAACAAGACTGGATGGACCCTTGGAGTACCCAACACATGAAACCACTTTTTACTAAGGACTGGAGGTCTTGAACCACAAAGGTATGCCTTGGTACAAAAAAACACACAACTTTTTAGCCCTTTCCCCCATCCATTTTTGTGTTGGCAAGTGCAGAAGAAGTAGGAAATAGCTTTTGCCATCAGGAAGATCCCTAGACCCCCAGATCTCTCAGAGCTATAAGGAGTTCTCTTTGGAGACTGGAGACCTGAGCTGCCTTCTCCATGTTACAAGTGCAGGCAAAGGGCACTGGAGCGTGTGTGCCAGGACTGAGGGGCCTTTCATGGAGAACCTGACGTGGGACTGCAGAGTGATGGACCTAAGTTCCAGGTGGAACACACAGTGAGTCAGTCATTACTTTATGATCATGACTTCTACGGCACCAATTACGTTACGATTAAGATACTAAGTGAACGTGTGATCTGTAAAAATAAAAAGGCTTATAATAACTTCTGCAGAATGATCATATGAGAACTAAATAACAGAATCTTTAAATTCTTTCAAACTAGGAAATTTCATAATTACATGAATTACTTCAAATCTGTGTACAAGGGGCAAGCGTTTTATTCTTATTCTATCATTTGTTTATAGTGCACAATAATTTCACCCATAATTTGGTCTGACTGGCACTTAATTCAGAATCCTTGAAAATGTTTTGAGTTTTCTTTAATTGACTATCTTATTTAATCCTCATATCCACCTTTTGAAACAGATGCACTTAATATTTTCTCTTTACAGTTGAGGAAACTGAATCCCAGAACAATTAACTTGTTCAAAGTCATACAGCTATTAAATGTTAGGGCTTTACGTGCTTTTAACTAATTTTTAAGTATCAGACAATAATTATAGATGTTGGGCCCTTAAGGTTTTAAAAAAGCCACTTCAGAATCTTTTAGACTTTTTAAGACTAAACATTTGCAATTACTTAAATACATCTATAGTCATATTAGTATACATACCTCACTGAAAAGGCTTCCATTAACATATGAAATCCAGAGTTTCCAGAAGTTGGGCAGCTGACTTAAAACAAGCTTGGTCAACTTTTCAACAAATGCTACCTGGGGAGATTTGCATCTCCATGCTAAGGGAGGTAAAGAATAAAATACCATGAACACACTTTTGAATCAGGAATAAAAATCTACTTAAACATATTGTCACTCCCCCACCCAAAAATGTGTACCACTGTGGCCGCAGAGCTTCAATGTACCGACAGACTATTGTTCCGTTCCTCGTATCACACTCCCAATGCCTGCCTGTGCAGAACACAGCCTCAGCAGAGGCCCCAGCTTTCTCGAGAGTCAGGACGGCAGGGGAGGGGATGCGGGATCAGGAGGGCACAGCAGCCAGGGCAAGGAGCACGTCACAGAGGAGGACGCTTCGGCTTTTTAACCTCACTGTCTCCAGGGTTCTATGTACCTCTTTAAAAAGTCATGCCTTCAAACAGCTAAGCAAGGCAATCAATACTGGCCTCCAGCCAATATTTAAATTTGTGACTAATATCAGCTTATTAGAAATGCCACCACACACCCTTGTGTCGTGAAAATTCAGTAACAAGTCAAGTCATCACAAACCAACAACATATCCAAGCACCATCATGTCAGGAACCCCTCCCGGAACAAAGAGATTTATGAAAAGTAAGAATATTGAAGCCTCTTGGGTGACATGTAATTTAGTGCAGTGATTGTAGTAAGTGGGAGACAAGATCTTACAGAATTCTTAGGGGAAGAATAAATCCGTGGGAGTGAAAGCAAACACAGGAATTCAGTGAGCGTGAATCCCTCTCCGCCTCTTCCACCCCGCTTCATCTGGCCCTCTTCCTGCCCTGCCCTGCCTCCTGCCCTGTTGCTCTGCTTCAGGGCCTCCCTCCACCACGGGCAGGCAGAGGCTTCTTCACTGTCCAGTTCCACAGCACTCATGAGGAGCCCTTCTGGGGTCAATTTCTAACTTCTATTTAGCAACTTTAAGGCAGGTCAAAAAAGGGAACTTTCATTAATTCCTCTATTAACTACCAGCTTCCTTTAAAAATACTTCCAGGCAAAAAAACTTGTGGTGTAATATTATTGTTGTTATTCTAGTGGGAAAAAAGGTGGACTTTACCTATTTATTTTAAAATATTTAATAATTTTCTAAGTAGATGATAGATAATTAGAAAAGAGAACTACCACTCATCCTCATCCCCCGTTGCACAGTTCACAACTCCAACCGTAAAAAACCACTGTTAATAGTTTCTTGTGATTCTTTCTGAAATGTCTTTTACATACAAGGACAAACAGAAACATGTATTTTGCCCCCACCCAAATGTTCTTTTACACAAATAAAAGCATACTAAAACACTCTTTTGACACAGCTTTTTTTCATTTAACAATGAGTCCTAGAGTTCTTCCATACTCGTAACATAAATGCTTCCTCTTTTTCTCCCCCATCAATTACATAGTATTTCACATTTTGGAAGTATCATTAATTAGTAAGCCCCCTTCTAATGGACAGGACTGTTTCCAATCTTTTCCAGTTAACACTGATGCTTCAACCAATAAGCCACACCTCATCATTGAAGCATGTGTGCAAATACAAATGCTCCTCAATTTACGATGGGCTACACCCCAATAAGCCCATTGCAAGTTGCAAATATCAAAAGTCAAAAATGCACTAAATACACCTAATCTAGCAAATGTTAGCTTAGCCTCACTTACCTTAGCCATGCTCAGAAGCCAACATCCAAAAATTGCTGGCAGCACGGTACACTACAGACCAAGAGTGTCGATGGTTTACCCAACGAACCACTGCCTGGCCGAATGAAAACTGTCTCACCTTGCTGCCAGCATCATAAGCCATTATCAGGTTGCACACTGCTAGCCCAGGAAAAAATCAAAATTCAAAATCAGAAGTACAGCTCCTTCTGAATGTGTAGTGCACTTACACCATTGTAGAGGTGAAATATCACTAAGTCGATCCATCATTAAGTGGGCACTATCTGTGTAAGTGCAGCAGAGGGACTGCTGGGTCCAAGAGCACATGACGTTGTGGTTTTAATACGTATTATTAAATTGACCTGCAAGGGATCATTTACACACTCACAAACAACACATGGAAGTTACAGCTTCCTTATAATCTCAACAATGAACAAACAGAACACACACAACCCAAAACAGCACTGGCAGTTTTTGCCTAACTAGTATCATATTATAGTGTTACAATGCCATTTTAGTTTTTATTATGGTTGAGGTCGAGTACCTACTCAAATGCTTTAAGAGCCATTCAGATCTCCTTTTCTGTGACCTGTCGAACCTCTTTATTTATTGAGCACATTAGTCCTTTTCTATGTCATGAGTTGTGAGAAGTATTAAATTCAGTTCCTATATGAGGAAGGCATGGTTCATTACTTAGGAGCCTATTTCAAACTTGTACTTGTTCATCCAGCCAACACTTACTGAATGCCCACTGTGTGCTAACTCTGTGGCTGCTCTCCAGGGTCTGTCTAATGATGCTCAGCATAAATACGGAACAGGGCAGTCTCTGCCTTCAGAGAGCCTACAATTAAATGGACAGCCCAATGAAAGGAGTCCTAATGGTGATATGATATGAGTCTAGTGAGATAAGAGGCATATTTCATCTAAAGACAGAGCTGAAACAGACAAGCACTAACTGCCTTCAATACGGCAGGTAGCACACTACAGAGCATAGGCCATTGCTGATGTGTCTGGAGCCAACGACAAGGTAAACATAAAACAGGAAAATCTAAAAACTGAAAAAGCACTGAAAGACTTGCCTCATATAGTAGCAAGTAGACTCCTGGATGGCTTATTTCTCGGAATTAATGTTTCAAAAGATATAAGCTCCTCCATTTAGCTACTGTGAGAAACTAATATGGTATCCTTACCCCATATATTCTTTGCAGGGCTTGTTTTAGATTAAAGTGAAAGCAACCTAATCTGAACCCAAGTCCCCACTGGCTACGAAGATGGACAAGCTATTTGTGTAGTCTGGCCTCGCTCACTACACATCCGTTTATTCTACGTCTACCTATATATTTAACATACACAGAGGTGTTGGTCTCAAAGATGAGTCTGTCATAGAAAATGCCTGCACCCCAAAGAAAAATAGAAAACATTGCCTTTTCACCAATTTAAAAGAAAAATTCTTTTTAAAAACCACAGAATAAATGAACAGAAAGTAAACTTAGCTATTCTCATTAAATCCATCAACTAGTAAGTATTCTAAATGAAATGGTTTTATGATATAAGTATGTAGACAATTTTAAGTAAAACATAACAAACCAATTCCAAGAGGCTTCTAAAAAGATTCCCTTAGCTGAATCTTTTTATGGTACATTAATAGGTAAAATGATTTTGTCTGGAGTACTAATACAGCGACTAAATGGTATTGCCAGATAATCACACTGACATGGCAGTTCTTCAATTACTTAATGAGCTGGCATTCAATCATTAAGAATCTTGGAAAAGATAGGTTCCTGCAGCCTCTTGCCCACTGACAGAGAACAATTCTTAGTCTTGTGTTTTATTTGATCTTTTTATTATTAGCAGATTCTTTATACCTATGTATTTATGAATGTAATGAGAATCCCCCCCCACCTCCCAATTTCCTTCTAAGTCCACTTCATTCAAATTCTGATCATTAAAATTGAAAAATGATTTTGGGTTTTCTTTTCTTAATGAATTCAACATGTACTAATGAATTCCCACATGTTGCATCACTGACAGAGAAACTTCAGGAGTTATTTCCTAAGTCTGATGAAAGAACTAAGGGGATGCGGCAGGAATGCCCCAATTTTTTTTCAATAGAAATTAAAAGTACGTAGGCTTATGAATTTTGCCTTGATCACAAAGTTGAAAACAAGTTTCTTCAACTTTTATTCACACCTATGTTTTATTATAAGTAATTCTTCATAATGCTCCAATTTCAAGTAATAATATTAGTGAAAATAAACTTGAATTATTTTACTCCCACTTCTAGCCCGGTTGGAGCAACAAGAAAGGGGTCTAACCTCCGAGCACACAGTGAGAGAACGGGGAGGGCAGCATGTAAACAACTGTTTTGAGACACTGAACAAAAGGGAAGTGTGGTGAGCCCGCATCTGCCCTGGCTTTTGCCTGCAGACAACCTCCAGACAACAAAAGGAAAGGGGGGAGGAAGCTAAATGAAGCCCAGCGGCCTTCCTGAGTTGGACAGGTGAGAACTTTCCAGGAGGCGGAGGCAACTGGGCAATGCAGGGGAGAACTCTGCAGAGCAGGGAGGAGCTCCATAGAAAGCAAGCTAGAGAGATCTACATGAGAGCCTTCTTAAGTCTTTACTAGTCACTAGGTCACGCATATGTGGTGTGAGGTCAAGATTCCCAGAGACCACACAGGGCAGGGAAACTTTGTAGCTCTTCACAGCCTGAAGGAATAGTCCCCATCATCACCTGGGTCATTCGGTAGAGACCCAAGAGATTATACCTCAACAGGATGGCTGAAGTGTCCCTAGAATGAAGGCAACTCTAGACCTACTCTAGTAAACTTAACAAGCCTTGAATGGATCAACCTTACTGTAAAAACTGATAAAACCAAGTCCAGCACTTTTTAAATCATGGCAGCAAAATCCAGAGACTCAACACCATATATTCACAGGGTCTGGGAACAATAAAAAATGAAACAATTAGCCATGCCAGAAGGCAGGGAAATGTGAACCATAACCAGAAAGTAGGAGAAAAACTAGTCATTAGTAACAGATATAGAAATAACAGAGATACAGAATTAACCAATAATAGTGATGTTCAAGTATTTAAAGGAAAACATGAAAATAATGAAAGAGAAGATACAGAAGAAAATATAGTATGTGCAAATTTTAGGTCACACTTCGCTGAACAAAGGTTAGGTAAATTGAAAGCATAGCAATGAGACCACAATGGAATACAGAAAGGGAGCAGGGGACAGAGCCTAGAGACCTATGGGGTAATCTACTGGTATAACACACTCGTAACTGGGGTCCCAGAAAAGGAAGCAGAATAGAAAAATATTTGAGAAAATTATGGCCAAAAGTTTTTCAAATTTCATGAAAATTTACATAATTTGATAAAACAGATCCAAGAAGCTTGATGAAAACAAGGCAGGATAAATCTGAACCGTTCAAGGTGACATAATTCAGTATAGTTGGCCTCAAGTATAATTTTTAACTCATTTAAGCCTGTTAGCATGTCAACTGGTGGCAGTAAATTTGGTAGTAAATTACCTAACAACAGGGAAGCCCAGAGGTGGAGAGAGTTGGACCTGACATCAGTCTCCTAACTAAAGGAAGGAAGCATTTTTAAGGACCCGGTGGGCAGCCCTGCAGGGTCAGGCCCTGGGTGTGTATGCTGAGGGGGCAAGGCTGCGGCACAGCAGGCAGAAGCAAACAGTTCTGGTCTTCCGTTGTTTGGTGAGCTGGGTGGAGAACGTGCATAGGACCAGAAGAAGGAAAATCCAGTTATGGAAGCTTTGCATTTAGTACAAATGAATCAGCTAATTTTAAAATATTCTTATAATGGACATTCACATTTATTAATGAAACCTTAAAAACTTCCCTACTTCAATTCTTGTAAGAATAAAATGAAATACTTCCAAATAGACTTTAGAGGTACTTGAATTTAACATGAAGTACTTCTATTACTCTATTTGTGTTTCTTATTTCTGTTGCTGCCGTCAGAAACACCAGTGACTAAGAGTGTGTAACTGGTGCACGAATGAATTATAATCAATGCCTCTTATGTCTCATGTACACAATAGGTAAATATCAACATTATAAAGTTAAATGTAACATAGTTACCATTTGAGATGCTTCATCTCATGAAGAAAGACTAGCAATTAGTTTATGATTAACAATAAATCCTTCTTTCCAAATCAAATTTAAACATTCACTGAAAAGATGTATTTCTCTGTATTGAGTACAGAAATTACTTTTGTTGCAAAATTCATCTTGAAGAAGTTCTCACATAATTTTTTCTGTGGCACGTTTTTAAAAATTAAACCACAGGAA
>VMDR010028273.1:0-13221 GCA_007922815.1 Macrotus californicus
GTCAAACCCTAGCTAGCGCAGTGCTTTCCCACAGTTGTGTCTTTAAAATCACCTATTCTGAGTACAGTATTAAACATTGTGATGATCCTGCAACAAAGGACGGTGAGTTCAGGCTATTCAAGATTATTGAAGTCTCAAAAACAAAGTTTACTTTAAAAAATCTCCCTTTTCAAAAATATGGTCATCTTTTTTTTTCCTTTTATAGCTAATACACATTACCTATAAAGAAGTCTTGTATTCATTACACATACCCTAAGAGTGCACATTGAAAACTGGAGAGTTCCTCTGTGATTGGTTCATGGTTACAGTTTTCACTACCACTATGTACTGTTTAATGATGGGGGTACATTCTAGGAATTGCCTTGATAGGATATGTCGCCCTTGCATAAACATCAAAAGATGCACTTAAATAGACCTAGATGGTCTCATCTACTACCTATCTAAACTTTATCTTATAGCTTATTGTTTCTAGGTCACAAACCTATACAGCATGTTACTGAACTGAATACTGCAGGCAATTGTAACATAATGGCAACTATTCATATACCTAAATATTAAAAATATATAGCAAAAATGCACTATAAAAGATAAAAAATGGCATACCTGTGTACAGCAATTACCATGAATGGAGCTTGTGAGACTGGAAGTTGTACGGGATTGAGTCTGTGAGTGATTGATCAGTGAATGTGAAAGCCCAGGACAACACTGTACATTACCGTAGACTTCATAAACTCTGTACACTTAGGTTACACTAAATTTATAAACAAATTCTTTCTTCAATAATAAATTAACTTTAGCTCACTACAAATTATTTACCATTTTTAATCCTTTAACTTTTTTATTCTTTTGTAATAACATTAAGCTCAAACACAGAGCATTGTGCAGATGTGCAAAAATATTTTCTTTCTTTACATCCCTATTCTATAAACATTTTCTATTTTTTAATTAGCTTCTTTAGATTTTTTAACTTTTCTTGTTAAGAGCTAAGACAGGCACACACATTAGCTTAGGCCTCTACAGGGTCAGGGTCATCAATATCACCATCTTCCACCTTCACATCTTGGCCCACTAGAAGGTGTTCAGGGGCAATAACATACATGGAGGTGTCATATCCTGTGATGACAATGTCTTCTGTCATACCTCCTGAAGGAAGCTGCTGAGGCTCTTCTTGAGCAGGTTTCTACTTTCAAAAATATGTCCATGGTGGTTTGCTTGATTTTTTTTTCATATGTCCTTGTAAGCAGATAATACACCCATGAACATATATCTCTTCTATTAATAAAAGCCTTTCAGTGGTGGGGACTATGATTTTATTACATGTAAGGAGCTTGTTGAAGTCTACTAAAGCTTTTGCTACACCCTTCACTGTGAATTTTCTTGGGGTTCTTCTTTTTCTTTCCCTGCAATTTCCTTTTCTTTTGCCTCTTCTTTAGCTATGCATTCCTTTTCCAGTTTCAACTCCTCATTATTAAGTTTTCAGGAGCCACCTCATCACTCTCATTCACATCTACACACAGGTTAAAGTTTGCCAAGACTTCTGGTCAAGTTGATGGCATAGGCAAACATGGCTCACCTCTTTGCACAATGTCATCAAAATTACAACTAAAATATAGAACAACTGTCAGTCAGAACTATCAAAAATCAAGTTGAATGAAACTCTGACAACTATGGAATTGAAGAAACAAGTCCATTACACTGCTAGGAGGGGTACAAATGTGGAACAGGCTGACCCCACAACCACGTATGGTGTATAAAAATTTAGGAGGGATATTATGGGAGTGAGGCATCCTAGACCCACACCAAGCCCCTCAGCCTAAGGTTCCAGTGCCAGGAACAAAAGTGCCCACAACAGTGCCCAGTTCTGGCTGCAAAAACCAGCAGGGATTCAGTCAGTGGAAGAAACTTCTGGAGCTTCAAGCATTTCCTTTTAAAGAACCCACACATGTACTCACCTACTCAGACACATTCCCTCTGAGCTCTAGAACTGAGTAGCAACTTCAAAGGCACCAGTGGCATAAAGGGGGGAATTGAAGTCCCTGGCATCAAGGCAAGCAGAGGCCATTGTCCCTTTCCTAAACCCTCCCCCCACAGAGCCACAGAGCCAGCAAGCTGGTGCCATATCTGAGAGTCCATCAACCTGGGTAACACTGTTTGACCTACCTTGGAGATCCCCAGAGACACTGCCCCATCCAACTTATGAGCCAACCCAAGCTGCTTATCCATATGAATGGCTTGTCTTGGCTCCTGCTGAACAACTTCTTAAATCCTCCTAAATAAGCATCAGCTGGCTTCAGTGAGCTCCAGGTCTGATACTAGCAGCAGCCAGCCTAGAGTTACAACTTGGCTTTGTCTGGGAATCTCCAACCCAGAACAAGTAGCAGCCATCTCATATTGCTTTATAGTGTAGACAGGCTGGCCCAGGGCAAACAAAGGTGGGAGCAGACTGTGGCCTGCTCCACCCAGGAAACCCCAAGGCCAGTGCAAACAGTGCACAGCTACAGACCACATCAGAGCACCACCACTGTGCCCCCACACAGCTGATGCGCCACAGAGCAGAGGGTGGTTCTCAGTGGTCACAGCTGAACCTTGTAGCTGACTATCCTAGGTAAATCCCTCCTATTGCACTGCCATCAGCAACTAAGGCTTGACTACAAAAGAAGGGTATACTAAGACCACATGAAGGATACCCCTCGAGTACATAGCTTGGGTAGGAAGGGAGGCTGTTCCACATGCTACATTAGGCCATATTACCAAGATACAGAGTCAAAGCAGCTCTACTTAATACATAGAAACAAATACAGGGAGGCTGCCAAGACAAGAGACAAAGAATCATGACCCAAATGAAAGAACAGATCAAAACTCCAGAAATAGAGCAAAACAAAATGGAGATAAGCACTCTGTCAGATGCAGAGTTCGAAACACTTTATAAGGATACACAAGGGATTTAGTGAGGCTCTCAGCAGCATATAAAAAGATCCCATCAGGTATAAAGGATTCACTAATTGAAACAAAGAATAATTTACAGGGAAACAACAGTAGAGTAGATGAAGCTGAGAATCAAGTCAATGATTTGGAACATAAAGAAGGAGAAAACAACCAATCAGAAGAAGAAGAAAAGAGTATCCAAAAAATGAGGATAGTGTAAGCAGCCTGTGGGACTACTTTCATAGGTCCAACATTTGAATCAGAGGAGTGCCAGAAGGAGAAGAGAAAGATCAAGAAATTGGAAATCTATTTGAAAAGATAATGAAAGAAAACTCTCCTAATTTGGTGAAGAAAATAGACATCCAAGTTCAGGAAGCACAGAGAGTCCCAAACAAGATGGACACCAAGAGGCCCACCACAAGACACACCATAATTAAAATGCCAAAAGATAAAGATAAAGATAAAGCAGGAAGAGAAAAGAAGTTAGTTACCTCCAGGGAAGTTCCCATAATACTGTCAGCTGATTTCTCAACAGAAACTTTGCAAGAAATATTCAAAGTCATGAAAAGCAGGGACCTACAGCCAAGATTGTTGCACCCAGCAAAGCTATATAATTTACGTTCGAAGGACCGATAAAGAGCTTCCTAAACAAGAAACAACTAAAAAGTTATTGGTCTCTTCAGACTTTCTGCTTCTTCCTGATTCAGTTTTGGAAGATTGTATGTTTATAAAAATTTGTCCATTTCATCCAGGTTTCAAATTTCTTGACGTATAGGTGCTCATAGTAATTTTTTACAATCCTTCGTATTTCTGTGATGTCGGTTGTAATTTCTCCTTTTTCTTTTCAGGTTTTATTTATTTGGGTCCTCTTTCTTTTTTTCTTAATGAATCTGATTAAAAGCTTGTCGATTTTGTTTATCTTTTCAAAGAACCAGCTGGTGGATTTATTGACCCTTTGAATTGTTTTTATAGTCTCTATGTCATTTAATTCTGCTCTGATCTTAATTATTTCCTTTCCTCTTCTTGCTAAAGGCTTTGTTTGTTGTTGTTCCTCCACTTCTTATAGATGTAGGGTTAGGTTCTTTATTTGAAATGTTTCTATCTTTTCTAGGTAGGCCTGTATTGCTTTAAACTTTTGTCTCAGTACTGCCTTCACTATGTCCCGTAGGTTTCTGGGCTGTTTGTGTTCATTTTCATTTGTTTCCAGAAACTTTTTGACTTCTTCCTTGGTCTCATTGTTAACCCATTCATTGTTTAATAACATGTTATTCAGACTCCATGAATTTGAATGTTTTTGAGTTTTTTTCCTTGAGATTTATTTCTAGTTTCAAGCCCTTGTGGTCTGAGAAAATGCTTGATATGATGTCAATTTTCTTGAATGTGTTTAGGCTTATTTTGTGTCCTATAATGTGGTCTATCTTTGAAAATGTTCCATGTGCATTTGAAAAGATTGTGTATTTTGCTTCTTTGGGGTGAATGGTTCTGTACATACCAGTTAAGCCCATTTAATCTATAGTATCATTCAATGCCACAGTATTCTTGTTGATTCTTTGTCTGGAAGATCTGTCCATTGTTGACAGTGGCATGTAAAATTCCCTGTAATGACTGTGTTGTTGTCTATATCTTTATATATTTGGGTGATGCTATGTTGGGTGCATATAAGTTTACAATTCAGCTTTTTATTTCAATATCACACTTTGTTTTGGCTATAATCATTATACTGCTATATGGGACAAGATTCTGTGTCTGTCTGGTCTTCAATCCCTGTCATTATCAGTTCCTTCATGTCTGATATAGGCCTTTATTTGAATTTTTGTTAGTTTCATTGCTTTTAGTGAAGCATCCATTTTTTTTCTGTTTGTATGTATCTATTGATCTGTGTACCTACTTAATTACATACACTAATACAGTTGGATTTGTCATTTGTGTACCTACCACTCAATACATAACATGTCTCACTATAGCATCCAGAGCACCAGGAGAGGGGAAAAATTGACTTATAATATCAGGACTATGTTGTTCTATGTACTTTTGTATAAACAAAGTTTTTAGAGAATACCAACAACTTGAAACATTCTTAATTTACCTAAACAAGCCATTCATTCAATTATAAAGTTTATATCATTTTCCAGGGAAAAAAAGGGGGAAGATGCAATGCCTTTGTGCAATGTACATCCTTGATAGTGAGGCAGATCATAGGCAAGTAAAAACTGTAATGAACTAAAATAAATCAAGGCATGTGTATAGAATATTATGACCATACTATTTTAGATAAAGCAAAAAAAGAGCAAGACCTGATATTTGAGCTGAGGGCTTAATTAAATGAGTGAGCTGTTACATATTTATTTAAGAATATTCTAGAGAGAGGAGAAACAAAAACAAAAACTGAAGAGGAAATAGTGAAAAGACCTTGAACAAGGAAAAGAGTGAAAGAGAAAATGGCATGAGGTGGTGAAGAATCAGATTGTGTAGGGCATGGTAAACCATGCTCTGAAATTTTACTTCACAAGCAAGAGATGCCATCAGAGGAATTTGGTGAAGGGAGCAACAAACTCTGACATATATATCAAAAAGTTTATCAGGTTTGTTGCAGAAAAAAATACAAGCAGAGAGACCAGTTAGGAAGATAATAACTGTGAATGAGAAGTGATGGTGGGTTGGACAAATGTGGAGCAGCAGAAGTGCTAAGAAGGTTTAATTTGGCAAAAATTTCAGAGTTAGAGGTGGCAAGAATTTCTGATGCATTGAGTATGTGATATAAGATAAATAGAGGCATCCAAAACATTTTTTATTAAAAAACTGAGTTTATGAATTACCAGTTTACCTCGATGAGAAACACTATGGGAAATAGAATGACTTAAGTTGGTGTTTTCAATAAGGGTCAGTACAAAAGTTAAAAGTATTATAGAATTTGTTTTTCTTTTTTAATTGTACAGGAATTGTAATGCTGGAAGTTGTTTGGAAGCTCAAGTTCATACAATGGAAGGTTAGTGTACAGCTCACTAATGCTATTACCAAAGTAGCTCCAGCTTCCAGGTAATTTGGGAGACAGGTGTAACCAAGTGATTTTACTTGGCTAATGAAATATGAAAATAAGCTCCTGACTGCCACCATAATAGTTAGCAATATGCCAGATGATGAATGTGCTGTAATTGTGCATCTCGGTGATAGATTGACATGGTTAGATTCCTCAGATTAGCTGGGGGTGGACATGTAATCTGAATAATAAACAAGCCAGTGAGATTTTAGTCTTTTTGGCAGTTTAAACTATCACTTCCTGACCAATAATTTATAACTACTCAGAGATTAGTTACTTCAGTAAGTTGGCCTTTCCTTTTTGCTTGCATTCAAATCTTTGCCTGTATCTTCCATTGGAAGAATGCCATGGGAAAGCCAGCTGGCAAAGCAGATGGGGACATATAATTTATGTTTGTATCCTGAAGGGTAGGTATAGAGCTGAGACACAAGACAGTACTTGGTACTGTTTACTATGTTGGCTGCTCAGCAAAAGCAATAAATATCCTTCTTTTTAATAGAATACAACTATACCTTGTCCAAAGGAAGACTTTCTCACTCTTTCAAAAAACAAATGCCAACGTCATTAGTCATTGCATCTATCTCTTCTAATTTATTTTCCACCATTAATGATGTCATCACTTTTTTCAGACCCAGTTATGTTAAATAACTAATCCCAAAAGAGTCCTTCTGGCTTAGTATGTACCAATCAGTCTTCAATCATGCAAACAGAAGCTACTCTAGGAATTTACATGGAGATAATTTAAAGAATTTGTTTTTTTAAGTACGATTGAAGAACTATAGGTGCAAAAAAGAATAGATAAGATTACTAAATAATGATTAACTACAGGAAGTTACTCTTTCTCTTAAGGCTGGAGGAGCATGGGAGAATGGATCCTGAGCCTGGGATCACTCTCCCAACTGAGGCTTCTACAGCTATGTTTGAACTAGCTAAGCAGAAAGCCAATGACTAAACCACATTCACTCTGTGCAACCACTACCTGTGCTGTAAGTGCTGTTAACACAGCCCTGTTGTCATCTCCTCTGTTATTCCTGCTCCCCCAGGTTTGCTCAATATGGCCATCTCCACCAGTAAGTTGTTGTAACAACCATTGCCAGAAATACTCAGAAGCCATAAAAATATATTATTCTTACCGTCTTTCAATTTCTTGCCAGAGTCTAACATCAGCACAACCTAACAGGAAGCTACCTGGCAAGAGAGTCTATGACAAATAGTTTGTATAATTCTGGCAGAAATGGTGACTGGCTTAGATGGGTTCTGAGGATGCTAACAGATAGGAGAAACTATTTTACAGGGGAAGGGAGTAGAGAAAATTGCTTTAAGGCATGTCACATTTGAGATGTGGGTAGATATAAATGTCTAAACCTCAGGGGAAAGATCAGGGATGGAAATAAAATTTGAAATTATTTCTGTATAAGTGTCATGATCACTTGAATATGATCACCCAGAGACTGATGGTAAATATAGAAAAAAAATTTGTTAGGGCACATCCAAGATTACCATTCAAAATGCACATCAGCAAAAAGAAAATAGTCCATCAGTGGAGATTAAGAAGTACCCAGAAGAAAACAAGATCTCGCTACTACAAAATTTAATGAAAGCAGTGTTTCAAACATAAAGGAGCAATCACGGCAAATACTGCTGATCAGTCAAATAAAATGAGGGCTGAGAACTAACCCATAGCTTAGACAATATGGAGGTCATTAGTGACCTTGATGGTAGCTGCTGCTGTGAAATTCAGGGGACAATTGGATGAAGTTTAATGAGAATAGAAAAAGATAAAATGATGAATCTGAATATGTACAGTAGTTAGGTAATTTCATTTGAAATAAGAGCAGTGCTGGAAAAGCTGGAGGAGGGTGGAAGACCAAGGCAAGCTTTTTTATCTTTTTTTTAAGGTGGGATATACTAGAGAATATTTGTGTACTGATGAGAATGACGTGCTATAGAAGAAAAATCAGCGTTTAAGAAGGGAGAAAAGAATATTTAAAAGGAAAGATCTCAATTAAGAGATAGGGGCTATAATCAATATATAAGAAGAAGGGTTTTTTTTTTATAAAAATAGTTGCATTTTTTTAACTGTAGCAGAAACCAGCTAAAAGTATATTTACTCCAATATTAGATATGTATATTAGATACTGAGATGATATAAAATTTATCTTCTGATTAATATTTTGTTCTTAGTTAAAAAGAAAGTATGAAAAAGAAAAGAACCCCAATTTTTAAAACTAGCCAACACTAACAGTAAATGCTCAGTGTTTTCAAAACCTGGACTGGCATTCACAGTAACATCAAGATGTTCTTTTATTGACACTTCTGGCAAAGATGGAGGCGTAGGTAGACACACGGTGCCTCTTTGCACAACCAAAAGAAGGACAACCAATTTAAAAGTAAAAACAACCAGAACTGACAGAAAATTGAACTGTATGGAAGTCTGACAACCAAGGAGTTAAAGAAGAAACACTCACCCACACCGGTAGGAGAGGTGGAGACGGGCAGCTGGGCAGAGAGGACTCGAGGCAAGGCAGCAGCTGGCAGACCTGGCGAGGTGGCGGATTTTGGACTGGGTGGTCCCACACCCACGTACAAATAAACCAGGAGGAACCACTGGGAAGCAAGACAGACCACGCAACCCAGGGTCCCAGCACAGGGTAATAAAGCCTCAAACCTCTGATTGAAAACTCCTGTGGGGATTGAGGCGGCAGCAGCGGGAGAAACTCCCAGCCTCACAGGAGAGCTTGTTGGAGAAACCCACAGGGTCCTAGAACGTACACAAGCCCACTCACCTGGGAATCAGTACTAGAAGGGCCCAATTTGACTGTGGGTAGTGGTGGAAGTGATTAAAAATCACAATAGAGCAAAGAAAGTGTCATTGTTCTCTTTTGGACCACTCCCCCACAAACAGAATCACAACTCAGCAATGTGGTTGCCTCACCCTGGTAAACACCTAAGGCTCTGCCCCTTACTACATAACAGGCACGCTGAGAAAAAAAAAAAAAAAAAAAAAAAAAAAAAAAAAAAAAAAAAAAAAAAAAAATGGCCCAAACGAAAGAACAGATCAAAACTCCAGAAAAAATACAACTAAGCAATGAAGAGATAGCCAACCTATCAGATGCACAGTTTAAAACACAGGTAATCAGGATGCTCACATAATTGGTTGAATATGGTTGAAAATTAGATGATAAAATGAAAGCTATGCTAAGTGAAATAAAGGAAAATGTACAGGGAATGAACAGTGATGGGAAGGAAACCAGGACTCAAATCAACAATGTGGACCAGAAGGAAGAAAGAAACATTCAACCAGAACACAATGAAGAAACAAGAATTCAAAAAAATGAGGAGAGGCTTAGGAACCTCCATTATATCTTTAAACGTTCCAATGTCTGAATCATAGGGGTGCCAGAAGGAGAAGAGGAAGACCAAGAAATTGAAAACTTATTTGAACAAATAATGAAGGAGAACTTCCCCAATCTGGCAAAGAAATAGACTTCCAGGGAGTCCAGGAAGCTCAGAGAGTCCCAAAGAAGTTGGACCCAAGGAGGAACATGCCAAGGCACATTATAATTATATTACCCAAGATGAAAGATAAAGAGAGAATCTTAAAAGCCGGAAGAGAAAAGGAGACAGTAACCGACAAAGGAGTGCCCATAAGACTGTGAGCTGATTTCTCAAAAGAAACCTTGCCGGCAAGAAGGGGCTGGAAAGAAGTATTCCAAGTCATGAAAGGCAAGGACCTACATCCAAGGTTACTTTATCCAGCAAAGCTTTCATTTAGAATGGGAGGGCAGATAAAGTCTTTCCCAGATAAGGTCAAGTTAAAGGAATTCATCATCACTGAGCCCTTATTATATGAAATGTTGAAGGGACTTAACTAAGAAAAAAATTATCAAAACTGTGAACAGTGAAATGACAACAAACTCACAACTATCAACACCTGAACCTTAAAAAAAAACACAATTAAGCAAACAACTAGAACAGGAACAGAATCACAGAAATGTAGATCACGTGGAGAGTTATCAGTGGGGACGGGGAGTGGTGACAATGGGGGAAAAGATAAAGGGAATAAGAAGCATAAATGATAGGTAGAAGATAGACAGGGAGAGGTTAAGAATAGTACAGAAAATGGAGAAGCCAAAGAACTTATATATATGACCTATGGACATGAACTAAAGAGGGGGAATGTTGGTGGGAAGGGGTGTGCAGGGCGGAGGGGAATAAAGGGGGGAAAATGGGACAACTGTAATAGCATAATCAATAAAATATATTTTTAAAAAGATGTTATTTTATTGAATATAAGCAATTTCACTTAATAAAATTGGAAAAAGTCAATCTGGTTACAGGAATTTTCTATATCTTGATTGTGGTGGAAGTTACCCAGCTGTAATCAATTACCAAAATTCATCAAACAATTTACTTAGAATGAGTGGATTTTATTATATGTAAATTACACCTTAATAAAGAAAAACAAGTCAGTATAATTAAAAAGAAAATGAGTCTTTATATATATTTTGGAGAACGTAAATGAAGATAATTATCATTAGGCATTGGATAAGGTAAACAGTTCAAAACAAAATCAGTTATTATTATTCCCAAGTAATATTTCAGCTTTGTTCTCTTCAATGTATAGTCCTGGGCTGCATTAGTTACACAACTCTAACCTCCAAACTTAAAGAGAGCTATGCACATATGTATTCAGTAAGGTCCAATTAATGCGAAAAGCGCAATTATTTGACAAAATGTCAAAATTTATATTATGTGGACATTAAAATTTAGATTACTGAAATATGTGTGCGTTAGCTCAAGACTGGCTAAACCCCAAATTTTGATGAGATTACTAAGACAATGCCACCTTTGGTAGCTCTATTGTCAACTTTCTTTTTTAATACAAGGTTTTCACAGTAAATCTGTTATTTTCAGATGTAGACTTATTTATAATTACTCAAGACTATTAAGTAATTTTGGGGGGAAAAAGATAATGTCACTCTGGAACTGAAGTGAAGGTAGAATAAAACATAAAAGCAAACAGATCACCTAATCTTCTCTAATAAGTACAGACAAAATTTAGATCACTGTGCTAATCACAAAACACCATATACCTCTAGTGATGGTTGGCTGCGTGGCATTGACATAGGAAGGTTATTAGTTAGGAAGAAAATGGATTTTGGAAATTTGAGGAGATAAAAAATAACCTGCTAAATAGTCACCTGGGAGAATGGTGTTATTAACTAACTTCAGTCTAAAAAGAATAAATGTTAAATATTGCAGGTAATATCCTAAGGGTAGGGTAATTGAATTTGAGATTCAGATATGCTATATTTATTATAATGATAAGTTTGAGGTATTATCTTGTGTATATAAGTTGGAGGGAAAAAATCAATTAAATGTGAGGACAAGGCACCCAATGGTCAGTATGCTGGATGTATTATTCAAACAGAAATGTTGAAGAATGTTGGTCAAGACAGTGATAGAGTAGATGTCAGTAAAAGAGGTGGACATGAAAGTTGTCCCTGAACAAGGAGAACTGGCCTGGAAGACTGAAGGGTTGATGATCGAGGTGCAGACTGACAAGGTGAACTTCAGTGGAGTGGTCTAGTTGACCACTACGGAGAAGCAGACGGACCCTTCTCACTAAACATCTAACTGGAACTGGTAACCTCAGAGTTTGGAACAGTGTGGTCAAAAATGTTAAGAAAAGAAAAGTTTTGATGTTATAAGGACCATGCCTAGAATCTTTTTCCAGAATAAACCATATATATAAACAAAGTATTCATTTTACTAGGCAAAAATGCTAGGAAACAACTTTCCAGAACCACAAAACTGCTAAAGCAAGGCCAATCTGAAAAGACTCAGTGTCTAGACACTCTGGTACAAATTTCAAGCCAAAAAAATTGCAATTTGTTTTCTGAACAAACTGTCCCTTTCATAAAAATGCATTAGATGAATAAAGGCATGGAGGTGAAAATATTAAAAGGCTATATCACATAAAACTATTTAAAACAAATGCTTTATAAATAGCCTATTCAAAAAGTGTTTAAACTAATTTATGCATACTTTCATTAGATTAGCTATAAAGCTTGTGAAACAGTGAATGCAATGAAGTCATCTGAGCAACTGACTTCCCCAAATCCACTTTAATATAAGTTTCAGTTACAGACAACTTTTAAAATATTACTCGTACCCAAACTATGTAGAGAAGTTTCTGTATTAGATCACTGTTTTAAGTCTTAAGTTAACTAAAATAATCCAGGCAGTTTTTACCATTTAGACCAGAATATTTAGTAAAGCAGTAAATTTTTCAACAATTGTTACCAATTCATTCCTTTTGTGTGTGTGTGTGTGTGTGTGTGTGTGTGTACACACCTAAGAGCATGACTCAAGTGTGCATGGTGTGTGGATAAAACAATGCTTACTAAAGTCTTAAAACATGGTTCTAGGCTTCAGAATCACAGTTCATACTTCTTTGACACTGTAACATACATTTTAAGGTAATTTTAAGAACCTAAGGGCTCCTTCATAGTAGCAGATATAACAATAATATTGATACAGAGAAGGAAAATTGCACTGGGGCAGAAACAGACTAAGTGACATGCCTTATCATATTTGAAATAATCCCTGTTACCCAGTACAGTGAGATTTTTTTCCCCTCTCCTGCAATAACTTTCCTTCATTTGTCGTATAATAGTGTCCTATGAAGTGACTTCCAGGAACATGTCACAGATTCAATCAATTTGAAGTGACACAGCACTATCATTCCCATAAATGTTCGAATACTTCCAGGAATGATTAAAAAGCATGACACTGCCCACTGATTGCTGGAGTGACATGTATACTAAAGAGAAAACAGCCCTATTGAGCAGTTGTCAATTATGAAAGTGAAAATAGTGACTTTTCTATTTTTGAGGATATTTCAAATACATGCCTGTTATATTTGATATGCTTCTATCATAGGTCTGTAATTTCCTCTGTAAACCTCAAATCAAAAGCTGTGACACAGCATCAGATCAAGTTGATATATTTTCTATCTGTTGTGTCTAATGATATTTAATTAAAATGTATTTTGTTTTGAGGAAATTAATTTTATTCTGTTAATAATACCAAATGTCAGATGAGCAAAGCTATGAAAATTATTAGCTGTCTTATTGAAACTATTGTTAACTTCTTTCAATTATTATTTCTACAAATTCTTATCTTTATAAAACTTATATTTAAAAACATACCTGAGCTGTCCTTGATTGGGAAAGTTAATATTGAACTACACT
>VMDR010028274.1:0-13217 GCA_007922815.1 Macrotus californicus
CTTTTCAGCCTGTTCGCCCTAAGCCGCTCTGCTATTGGAAATCCTCCTGTGGCTTCCACTATGTAGGATAAACTCCAACTCTGGAGCAAAGGGCATGAGCCCCTTAGAGGATCATCAGCTCCTTCTACCTTATTGGGCCTTGCCTCTTGCCTCACTGTCCCCACACACTCTCCCTCCAGGGCCATGGACCTCACTTCTCTTCTGCCAAAATCCTGAGTTTTCCTGTATGCTCTTTCCTTTACCTGAAATACCTGGGAAACTCCTTGGAGCTAGGAGTCCTTCACTGCCCAACTAGAGGCCTACTTCAGACACCATGGCCTGCTTAAGGCTGTTCACTCTTCTTCCTTCCCTGCTCTGAGCTCCCATTTCTCTTTGTCCCATAATATATGGCCCTGATTAAACTGTAAGCTCAAAAAGGATTGACTTTTCTTCATTCTTGTATTTCCAATGCTTATTCAGTGCCTTCAACATGGCAGGGGCTCAGCAAGTACAGAGGTGAATGAATGAATGTGAAATATGTATTTGCTTGTTGTTATACTAGTGACCCCGAGACTGTCGGGAGATATTAAGGAGAGTCCTAAATGAGTTTTACATTCTTTGGCATCCTCAGGAGAAACCAAATCTGGCTTAGGACCAGAGGTCTCACACCCACCAAACTCCCCTACTGTTGGAAACCCAGCTGACTACCTGAAATAGTTGGTGAGAGGTTATTTCTGAAGAAAATATTAATAATTGCCTGGCTTAATTTTTATAATTTATTTTTTATAAAACCCTTTATACTAGTCTCTCTTTTATAAAATTTTACAGAGAAGAGCAGTAGCAATTAAAATCCTTTGATTTGTAAGATGGCAATGGGCAGGGCTCACGTCTTGGATGTGCTTCCCATGCTGTCACACAGGCTCCCGTGCAGAAGGGCCCGCGCTTGTTTAAATGCTCTAATGCCACCACCTTGAAATTCTTCATTTTAGCACAGGGTTCATGTTTTCGTTTGGCACTGGATTTGCCCCTATTCATTTATTAGGTCGATACTTCTTAGAAAAGTATCATGCTGAAATTTTTTCCTCCCCAAAGTGGGGAATAACTCTAGAATTTGATAGTAGCATCAGAATAACCAATCAGGCAGGACTTCCGGACAAGATGGAGGCATAGGTAGACACATTGTGCCTCTTCGCACAACCAATAGAAGGACAATGACAAATTTAAAAACAAAAAACAACCAGAACTAACAAAATATCGAACTGTATGGAAGTCTGACAACCAAGGAGTTAAAGAAAAAAACACTCACCCAGACTGGTAGTAGGGGTGGAGACAGACAGCCAGGCGGAGAGGACTCACGACAAGGCGGCTGGCAAACCAGGGTGGGCAAGGCATGGCTGGTGGACTGAGCGAGGTGGTGGTTGGTGGACCAGGCGGTCCCACACCCACGTGTGGATAAACTGGGAGGAAGAACTGGGGAGCGAGACAGACCACGCAACTCAGGGTCCCATCGCGGGGAAATAAAGCCTCAGGGCCTCTGATTGAAAACACTTGTGGGGGTTGCAGCGGCAGCGGGAGAAACTCCCAGCCTCACAGGGGAGCTCGTTGGAGAGACCCACAGGGTCCTAGAACGTACACAAGCCCACCCACCTGGGAATCAGCACCAGAAGAGCCCAATTTGACTGTGGGTAGAGAGGAAAGTGAGTGAAAACTGGCACAGAGCAGAGCAAGTGACATTGTTCCCTCTCAGACCCCTCCCCCACATATAGCTTCACAACACAGGGACTCGGTTGCCCTGCCCTGGTAAACACCTAAGGCTTCGCCCCTTACTATGTAACAGGCACACCAAGACAAAAAAAAAAAAAAAAAAAAAAAAAAAAAAAAAAAAAAAAAAAAAAAAAAAAAAAATGGTCCAAATGAAAGAACAGATCAAAGCTCCAGAAAAAATACAACTAAGTGATGAAGAGATAGCCAACCTATCAGATGCACAGTTCAAAACACTGGTAATCAGGATGCTCACAGACTTGGTTGAATTTGGTCGCAAATTAGACGAACAAATGAAGGATACAATAAGGGAAATGAAGAAAAATGTACAGGGAACCAACAGTGATGGGAAGGAAACCAGGACTCGAATCAATGGTGTGGACCAGAAGGAAGAAAGCAACATTCAACCAGATGAGGATGAAGAAACAAGAATTCAAAAACATGAGGAGAGGCTTAGGAACCTCCAGGACGTCTTTAAATATTCCAACATCCGAATCATAGGGTTACCAGAAGGAGAAGAAGAAGAGAAAAAAATTGAAAACTTATTTGAACAAATAATGAAGGAGAACTTCCCCAATCTGGCAAAGGAAATAGACTTCCAGGGAGTCCAGGAAGCCCAGAGAGTCCCAAAGAAGTTGGACCCAAGGAGGAATACACCAAGGCACATCATAATTACATTACCTGAGATTAAAGATAGAGAATCTTAAAAGCAGCAAGAGAAAAGGAGACAGTAACCTACAAAGGAGTACCCATCAGACTACCAGCTGATTTCTCAAAAGAAACCTTGCAGGCAAGAAGGGGCTGGAAAGAAGTATTCCAAGTCATGAAAGGCAAGGACCTACATCCAAGATTACTCTATCCAGCAAAGCTATCATTTAGAATAGAAGGGCAGATGAAGTGCTTCCCAGATAAGGTCAAGTTCAAGGAGTTCATCATCACCAAGCCCTTATTGTATGAAATGTGAAAGGGACTTATCTAAGACAAAGAAGATGATCAAAAATATGCACAGGAAACTCTTTGGGTGTCTAAGAGAAAATGGGCTATAAAGCAGAAACTTGCCATTATTTCAAATTATATGATTGTTACAAATACTTTAATAGCTATTTTTGTTTTTTTTTTACCCTTTACCTTTATTATGATTGTTAAATAAAATATTCCTTTCCTTTCCACCGAACTCTGCCTTTAGACATTTTCCTGGTAGGCAGCAAGCGGTAGGATCCCTCACCCCCTTACTGGTTGGGTTTGGTAGCAAAACTACAGACCAACCATCACTCAGAACTAGCAAAGCCTCTCACAACTGCTTAACACTGACAGATCACCTCCTGACCCCTCATGATGATCTGCAGGAAACTCCTTGAGTAACACCAGCTTCTCGTGGTTCACTGAGAGTTCATCTTTAAAAGGTGCCAATGGCAAATGTTGTACAAGAAATGCAATGTCAACACCCTTCGTAACTGGAGCAGCACCTTTGCCTTTGCTACTGCAGCTGACAAGTCTAATTATATGGCTCATTCTTGCTCACACTGGCCTGCACCTCAGCCAAAACCAAGACTGACAGCATTTATATTGATAGTGGATCTGCTTTTGGAGCAACTCATGATTTTGGAATGTTGTAGAAACAACATGGCTTCCTTACTTTCAGTGGAAATAAAATTAAAATCAGCCAGTATGTCCTGGAATTATTGGAAGCCATACTTCTGCTTGCTGCTTTAGCTATCATTAAGTTCCCATTTAGCTATCATTCTAAACACGACTCTCTGAAATTAAAGGAAATCACCTTGCTGACACTTCAGGGAGAATGCTGCTTTTAAGGGAACCAACAAGAGTCAAAAAGATATTTCCCCAAATGATAACTTAGAAAAGCCCAACAATTGGCCTTCTAAAAGGAAAACCAAGGTTGGAAATCCAGCAATTGTTAGCTTGATAAAACGAGAAAGCTCTGTTTCAAACCAACTAACAACCCAGTCCTGCTAGAGACTAAAATGCCCACTTCTAACTACTGTACATGCATAAAAGCATTGGTCCAAAGGAAAGCATTTATGGATCAGTGTTGGTGGGAGAATAACAATAAGGCCACACAAAGCACCAATCTTACTTGCGTCACTTTTTCAAAGTACCACCCAGGGAAGCCTGTTTGCCCTGCTCCCAGACATTTTAAATGACCTAGTGGACTACTCGAGGTTTGGCAAATGGGTTTCGTACCGCTTCCTCATCTCATGGATATAAATGTGTTTCAGTCTCGGGGGCTGTATATGTTCTTCCTGGACTGAAGCTTTCCCTGTCAACAGGCTACAGCCTCTTCTGTGGCTGAAGTCCCTTTGGAAAAGATTATCCCTACCTGAGGAACAAACTCCATAGTGATTGGAGAACCCATGTTATGGGCCAGGTGCTTTCACAAGTCTGTGTTGTTTTGCTGGTTTTATGTAACACTTTGAATGCACTTAGCACCCTCAGTGCCCAGGTTACTTGAAGGCACTACCAGCATTGTTAAGACTCAACTGGCAAAACTTGGAGAGATCTTCCAAATACCTTGGTCAAAAGCATTGTCAATGGTCCTTCTAAATCTCAGATCCACCCCCTTTGGAACTCACAAACTTTCACCAATTGAAATAGTCTTGAAATAGTCCCAGGGCACTCAATGCACACAGCCCCTGCCTCTCTGGACCCACAGCTGATAAAAGGAGACATACTTCAATATTATGAAGGCCTAATTTCTTCTATCAAAATTAACCATGTTCTTGTATAGCAATCTTTTCATAGTGTGCTTCCTCCAGGCAGATGAAGACCTTAAGCAACACACTCTGCAACCTGGAGATTTTATCTATTGGAAAAGACACCTCCAGAAAGACTGTCTTCAATCTCACTGAAAAGACCTCTATGAGGAGTTGCTAGCCAACACTTACGCCAAAAAACTCCAGGGAATAGATTCCTGGATTCATGTGACATTTCTAAAGAAAGCACCTCGCCCTGATTGAACCTGCACGCTATCTAGTGACCCGAAGGTAAAGATTTCCTGAAACCAAAGTAGACAGCACCTGATGAGACAGCTGTCACAAGGTATTCAGACCAGGCCAATTAGCAGACTTAAAATTCACAGAAACCTCTCTCTCGTCAGGTGTATTAAATGACTCTGGATTCTTACCAAATTTCTGAATTTGCCCTATTGATTGTATTATTGATAAGGCATTCTATTCTAAATAATTTCTTCTGAGATAATAGTTTAATTTGTTTTATGTTTTATTCCTACATCGTATCTTCCCAAAGCATTGGTTTAATTGTCTCAGTTCTGAGTGTGTCTTTACTGTATTCGCTATTCTAAGGTATAGACTTTAGGTGGGAAATGCCTGATGATTCTCTGTCCTACCCCTTCTTGTTACTCAGGTGGGACTACAATAGGTTTCCAGCTATGCATTTCCCTCTAACAAGGAACACAACAATGACTCATGGAGGCAGAAAGTGGTTCACCTGCAGACTTGCTCTGCTCCATCGCTTCTTCCAAGAGGCCCAGGAAATGTCAGGTCATGGCTGCATCCAAGTTACAATGGTATTTATTACAGCCAGGTTAGAAAGGGCTCGCTTTTGTTCAGGGCAGACTCTACATCATTGAAGAGGGGGATCAGATCTTCAGATTCCAAAGTGCCAAGGTCCACACTGGCTTCTGGAAGACAGTCCAGAAAATCAGGGAAACGGGTCTACTAAGGATTGATGTTTATGGGTGTCTGTCCTGCGTTTTCTCCTGTAACAGAATAAAAGAAAACCATCTAATTTTTTTTAAGCTCTTGAAGGAGGAACAGTCCTTCCGAAATTTATAAAGAACTCACAAAACTCAAGACCAAAAAAAAAAAACAAAAAACACCCAATTAAAAAGTGGAAAAAAGACCTGAATAGACACATCTCCAAAGAGGACATACAGATGGCCAACAGATATATGAAAAGATGCTCAACATCACTAGTCATCAGAGAAATGCAAATTAAAGCGATGAGATATCATCTCACACCTGTCAGGATGGCTATTATCAATAAATCAATAAACAAGTGCTGGTGAGGATGTGGAGTAAGGGGAACCCTTCTGCATTGTTGATGAGAATGCAGATTGATGCATCCACTGTGGAAGGCAGTATGGAGATGTATCAGAAAATTAAAAATTGATCTGCCTTTTGACCAGGCATTCCCACTTCTGGGAATATATCTGAAGGAACCCAAAACACTAATTTGAAACAACATAAGTACCCACTAGGTTCATTGCAGCATTATTTACAATTGCTAAGATTTAGAAGCAGCCCAAGTGTCCATCAGTAGATGAGTGGCTAAAACAACTATGGAACATTTACACAATGGAGGACTGCTTGGCTCTAAAAAAGGAGAAAGCCTTACACTTTGCAATAGTATGGATGGACCTGGAGAATATTATGCTAAGTGAACTAAGTCAGGCAGAGAAAAGCAAACACCATATGATTTCACTCATATGCGGAATCTAATAAACAAGCCAAACTAACAAGCAAAAGAGAGGCAGAGTCATAGAGAGCAGGATGACAGCTAAGGCGGGGAAGTTAGGGTGTGGAGGGACTGAGCAAAAAGGAAAAAGGACTCGTGGACATGGACAAGGGTGTGGCAATTGTGGAGGGGAGGGAGGTATAAGGGGACTAAATGGTAATAAAAAATACAATAAAGAAATTATTTTTAAAAATAAAATGAATGAAAAGTTAAGAAAAAGAAAGAGGGACAGTCCCAGTGTTAACATAACTCTCATCTTCGTCTGTGCTGTGCCCACATTTAACCAGAAGATTATATTGCTGCAAGTCTGAAATGTTCCATCTCTGGGCAAATTTCAGCTGCCATGACTGACCCTGAGTTGGCGATGTTCACTCCTAGGAGACACAGAGATGCCAGCGGAATCTTTAACTGCTCTGGGCAGACATGGTCCAGAATGGGCAAGTCCAGGCAGACAGGAAAGGTGCATGTGAAGGCCCTTTGGGTCTGACCTGCGACCTGCGCTTTCCCGTGACAGCGGCATGAACAGCTCTTTTGTGGAAGAGGAGAGAGGCCCTGCCTGCAGTAACTTCCTCGTCACAGGGCTATAATCTCAGGATTTAATTGCAAGCTTCTATGTACCCATATCCTCCCTCTTTATGTTCAAAGATAGTGGTGAGGAGTTTCTTTTCACCGTGTTATTAAAAGGCTGTCTTCATAGATGGCTCTGGGGATCAATTTCAAAGCATTTTATAAAGCGGGTTCTGTAGGCCATCCCCCTCCCTCCACACACACACAATCACACCCCACCCACTCCCTGCCTTCCTCACAATGCGTATGAGTCACAATGCATGAGAGCATGTGAAAGTTCTTAGAAATCTTGAAGTAAAGAAACCTGTTTCATTTTGTTTAAGCTACTATTACCTCACTCATTTAATCACCTAATCCTGTATTGGCAGAACTTCTATCCTGATAAAACCAGAGTCTGTAAAACTTGGTCTCCATGGCAAAATGATTGCTCCAAACGACATACAAAATAAAAAAGGACTTTGGGTCAAGGAGAATATATAAATATCCTTCACCATCGAGGTTCTGCTCTCTTTGCGAAGCTAAAGCAACTCCACAGACACAGTTCATAGGCTGATTTGCTACTCAGCTCCAAAGTAGAGATTGAGATGGGAAACATTGACTAGGACCAACTGGCTAATAACTTTGGAGAGACCTTGTGAAGGAGTCAGTGAGGGGCCTTTCCACAGACCTGTTCTGGACTTCCCCGTCATGTGCACTGGGGCCTGTGCCAGGTTCCTGGGGGGCGCCCTCCTTTGCCTCTCCACAATTGCCTTCCTGTCTAACATCCTGCTATTTTTCCCTGGAGGAAAAGAGATAGATGACATCAACCACCTTTCCCAAGAGGTTTGGTTTTTCGGAGGAATATTAGGGAGCGGGTTCATGGTGAGTACAAAGCCTTAAAATCTCCCTGAAGGAGATTTTTATCCCTCCCATTCTTCTAAAATCAGGCTCTTATTGACCCAGAAGATATTTCATTGCTAACGAAAACCTAAGCATTGCATGGTGAAGTTCGTGCCTTAATTTTTCCCTTCTCCATCAGGGTCTTACAAGGAGGCCATGTCCCCCAAATTTTCTAGGTAATTTAAACTTGGGCTGACAGTTCTCATGGGTCAATTAAGTTCAGGAACCAAAATGAAGGTCACCCAAGAGAAGGTGCTGGGAGGTGCTGGGAGGTGCTGGGAGTGGGGGATAACAATACACTTTCTAGCCAACTGATTGACTAAAAACCACCCGGAGTGGCAGGTGTCAATGGATTCTCTTCCATTCATGCATGAAGGATTTCTTACCCTTTGTTCGTAATAGAGATTGGGAACTTCTGCTTTAAAGAGAGGCACTTTTCATGACAGTTGAGGATACTTTTTTTTTCTTTTCCTAACCCACCTAAATGGAAACTCGTGTTGTCAGATATTGAAATCTTGATCCATTGAAACTGCAGTTAGGCAAAATAACATCTAAATACTCAATGACACTTGTCCAACATACCAGCTATACTCTGTTAGCACTTGCCATACCCTTTGGCCACCAAGTCCCCTGTCACAGCTGTGGCTCCTCACACACACAGGCAGGTATGAGCCTTCCTTTCACATCCCTGTCCCATTCTAAGGTGCTTCTCTTGCTCATAGATGCTCTTCCCCGCTAACATGTTCTTGGACCTGAAGAACAATGACTGCTGCGGGTGCTGTGGCATCCAGAGCTGTGGAAAAAGATTTGCGGTGAGTGATCAGAGGGGGTACACACCAGCCAGGGTACACTGCCCCCTTGTGTTGGGCATCTGGAGGTGAAGACAATAACCAGCCTTAGGCAGGATTCTGGGGAGAGCTGGTGCAGGGATAGAGATGAAATTCTTCCTGTGGATGGAAAGTAACAATAAAAGTAAATTTTAACATACAAGCACCCTCTTACTTATAGGGAATGAGTACCAGCCTTGGCGTGCAGCTTGGCCCCTCCCATGCCCAGGTCTTCAGAACTGCCAGAAAATCAAACTGCACAGAAGTCCAACAACCAAGGAGTTAAAGAAACATTCATCCAGATTGGTAGGAGGGGCAGAGCCAGGCAGCGGGGCAGAGAGGACACATGGAAAGGCAGTGACTGGCGGACCAGACCATGCCACATTCATGCATGGATAAGCCAGGAGAAACAAATGGAGAGCAAGACAGACCATGAAACCCAGGGTTTCAGCTTAGGAAACTAAAGACTCTAAAACCTCTGGCTGTAAAAACTATGGGAGTTGAGGCAGCGGGAGAAACTCCCCATATCACAGGAGAGTCCGTTGGAGAGGCCCACCTGCAACTCTAGTTGGGGTACTAGAATGTACACAAACCCACCCACCTGCAAAGAAGCACTGGAAGGGTCACAACCCACTTGTGAGAAGCAAGGGAAATGACGGAAAGTGGAGCAGAGTGAGCAAGTGAGCAAGCGAGCAAGCAGCGGTGTTCCCTCTCTGACCTCTCCCCCACAGACAGTGCCACAACACAGAGATGTTACACATCGCCTATTAAAATACCAATGGTATATTTCACCGACCTAGAACAAATATTCCAAAAATTTATAAGGATAAAGAAAAGATTCCGAATAGCCTCAGAAATCTTGAGAAAGAAGAACAATTGGAGGGATCACAATACTGGATAACAAACTATACTACAAGGCCACTACAATCAAAACAGTCTGGTACTGGCACAAGAACAGGCAGATAGATCAATGAAACAGAACAGAGAGCCCTGAAATCAACCTACACCCTTATGGTCAATTAATATTTGACAAAGGAAGCAAGAGCAGACTGTGGAATATAAACAGTCTCTTCAATAAATGCTGTTGGGAAAATTGGACAGGAACATGGAAAAAGAAAAAGAAAACTGGACCACCAACTTATGACATACACAAGAATAAACTCAAAATGGATTTAATAAAAAATTTTAAATGTAAATTTCAAAACAAAAAAAAAAAATCCTGGAGGAAAAGAGGCAGTAAAATCTCAGATAACTATCAGATCAATATTTTTGCTGATATGTCTCCTGGGGCAAGGAAACATAGGAAAAATAAACAAATGGCACTACATCAAACTAAAAAGCTTCTGCACAGCAAAAAGAAAATAGACCGCAAACCGCCAACAAAATGAAAAGTGAACCTGTTGTATGGAAGACCATACTCAGCAGAACTGTATCTGGTGAGGTGATCTCCAAAATATATAAAGAACTCGTACGACTCAGCACCAGGAAGACAAATGGTCCAATTTAAAAAATGGGCAAAGGACCTAAAGAGACACTTCTCCAAAGAAGTCACACAGATGGCCAAGAGACATTTAAAAAATGCTCGATATCACTAATCTACACAGAGACTCAAATGAAAACTGCAGTGAGGTGTTACCTCACACCTGCCAAAATGGCCACTATCAATAAACAAACAAACAACAAGTGCTGGCAAGGAGGTAGAGGAGAAGAAACCCTACAGCACTCGTGGAGGGAACGCGGGCTGGTGTAACTTCTGTGGACAACAGTATGGAGTTTCCTCAAAAAATTAAAAATGGAAGTGCTTTTTGACCCAGTGATCTCACCTCTGGATATATATCCTAAGAATCCCAGAACACCAATCAGAAAGATTACTGTATTTTGCCATATATAATGTGCACTTTTTTGCCCAAATTTTGGAGGGAAAAATAAGAATGCACATTATACATGCATATAATGATTCCATATCATGATTATAATAATGGGTATAATAATTCCATGTATAATGTGCACAAAAATCTGGGTGAGCACTATACACAGAAAAATACAGTATATGCACTTCTGTGTTCATAGCAGTGTTTACAAGAGCCAAGACCTGGAAACAGCCCGAGTGCCCATCAGAAGATGAGGGGATAACAAAGCTGTGGTGCATTTACACAATGGAATGCTATGCAGCTATAAAAAGAAGGAGCTCTCACCCTTTGTAACAGCCATGGATGGATCTGGAGATTATTATGTTAAGTGAAATGAGCAAGTCAGAGAAAGAGAAATACCATATGATCTCACTAATATGTGAAGTCTCATGCACAAAGTAAACTAATGAATAAAATAAAACCAGAGACATGGGTACATGGAATAGACTCAGAAATGTCAGAGGGAGATGGTGGGGCAACTGGATGAAGGGATTAGCTAAAGAACGTATATGCATAGCCCATGGACACAGACAACAGTGTGGTGAAGGCCAGGGGAGGTGGGGACAGGGGCTGGGTGGCAGTAGGCAAAGGTGAGGGATGGGAGACATCTGTAATAGTGTCAACAATAAAAAATTTAAAAAATAAAATTAAAAAGGACAAAACTAAATTAATAAATAAATGCATACTTTTAGCTAAATTCCAAGCTAATCTGATTAAAAACACATTTACACTGAAAAAAGTGATTTATGTAATTTAACAATTTCCAAAATTATTCAATAAGACATATTTTGGAAAAGAACACCTGTTCTAACATAAGAAATTCACCAAAAATTGTATTTACTTATGACTTGGATTATATTCACAAATGTTCTTGATGGTGAGAATGGATTTAGGACACCCTAGACATAAGAATTAAGGAAAAACTCTAAACAGGGAGTGATACAAAACTTCAGTCATTGAAATCATCCAACAGGTAGTTATCCCTTGATAAGTCAGGAAGTGGAAAACCCAATGTCCCAACCAGCTTTGTACAACTCCCTGTCCATGGCTCAGGGAGTTTGTGCTGGTTAAGGAAGACAAACGCAAGACGTTGCACATTCAAGTGCTGCAGGCACTGTGCTGTGACAGAAGTTTAGGCGGTCAGAGTGCCTGGGGAGGGAGAAAATGGGTGCTTCAGCAGGGGAGGGCAGGCGAGGCTCCATGAGGCACACGGGGTCAGAGCTGGCTAGAAAGTTGCACCAAAAATACATTTATATATAACAGGAAAACAAATACCGACTAAAGTGGAACTCCATTATTATGTGGATTTCAAATGCTCAGGCACAATCGGGTCCTCTCCACTCCCAAACCCCACCTCCAAATTATATGTGACGGTAAGATTGTTAGTGATATGCGGAGAGGAAAGGGAAGAACCTGACATTTCACTCAGGATTCACAACAGACCTTCAGGTAAGTTTTACCATTCCCATTTTGTAGGTCAGAAAACCCAGACTCTGAGGGAACACTCATTATGCAAAATCATCACAAAGTAGCAAAGCTAAGATTCCAGCCTGGGTCTGCTTGCTGACTTTTAAAATCATGTGCTTTGCAGTAAACCTTCAAGTCACCAAAGTAAAATTAATAAAGGTGATAATTTTCTACCTCCATTTCCAAAATTATTACTATTTCCACATTACTCTCTTACTACTGTTTAGAATCAACACTGCATCTCTGGGCCTAATATATTTCATCTGTAGGAGGCAGCCAAATGGGCTCCAGGATTGTTTCTGCCTTTCATATTGTATAATTCTATTTTGATTTATAATTAATTAAGAAGAAAGATGCTAGTACAATTAATATTTTGTTAAGTAATCTCTGTCATATGGAAATATTTAAAAGAACTAGGGCCCTGACAGGTGTGGCTCAGTTGGTTGGGCATTGTCCCACAAAGCAGAAGGTCGCTGGTTTGATTCCCAGTCAGGACACATGCCTGGGTTGTGGGTTCAGTCCCCAGACAGGGAGTGTGTGGGAGGCAACCAATGTGTCTCTCTCACATCGATGCTTCTCTCCCTCTCTTTCTCCATCCTTTCCCCTCTCTCTAAAAATAAATAAGTATAATCTTGAATAAAAAAGAAGAAATAGAATGTTGGGCTTATTTAACCCAAAGAAGAGAAAACTTTCAGAGAGAGGAAGGGGTGGAGAGATGTCAAATACATAAAATGAGAGATGTCTAAGATATAAAATGTCTGCAGATAGTTTAAAGGCTGCTACACATGGAAGAGGGGTTGGGCTCAATCATTTCAACCTCAAGGAATATAACTACAACCAATGAGGAGAAATTCTGGACTTCTACTCTTTCTCAGCAGCAGAGCTTGCACGGTACATGACACCAAAATCGTTCTCTGAGGCCTCAGAGGCCCCATCCCCTGAAAAGACCAACTCCTGCCTGTAACGACCCTGTAGCAACCATGCTCAGCAAAGGCTGGTTCGGTGTGTTGAGACCAACATATGGACCACCTTAAGAACCTGGCCGTCTCTCTTATTCTCTTTCAGATGTTCTCCTCCATAATATTTGCTGTGATTGGATTCTTGGGTGCTGGGTACTCATTTATCATCTCATTCATCTCAATCAGGAAGGGCCCTAAATGTCTCATGGAAAATAACGAGTGGGGCTACCCCTTCCAAAACGGGTAAAGTATACCGTGCAATGCCCACTTGCCACTACAAGGAGCACAGTCAGATAAAGGACCTAAGGGGAGAAACTGCACATATCCTGTCACCTTAATTTACAAGTCTCAGGCATGTTGCTCTCCAGGCAGAG
>VMDR010028275.1:0-13253 GCA_007922815.1 Macrotus californicus
GTTTCTTTAATTCTGTAGTTGTCAGACTTCTATTCAATTAGATTTTTGACAGTTCTGATGTGGTGGTTCTATATTTTAGTTGTAGTTTTGATGTAGTTGTGCAAGGAGGCAAGTCATGTTTACTTATACTGCCATATTTTTAATTTTTATTTTTTATTGAAAAGTTTTTTACTGTTCAATTACAGGTGTCCCCATCCCCGCCCCCCCTTACTCTCCCCTGCCCTACTGACTCCCTGCCTCCCATGTTCAATCCTCCCCACCATTGTCTTTGCCCATGGGTCCTTTATTCATGTTCCTTGACTTGACCCTTACCTATGGTGCCATCTTGACTGGAAATGAATAAATTTTATTTTTCTCATTGTTTAAGGAAGCTAATATCCCTGGATTTTATTGCTTGCATCACATTTGGCCATGAGCATCACCTCATGATCCACGGAGACCAGCAGCCAGCAGCACCTAACCTCAAGTCCTAAAATCTGCATTTCTTTTTGGAACTTACCTTTTGTGTCTACAGGTCTTGTACAACAGAACACCTTTTTTGGCAGAACCATTCAAGAATGTTAAAGAATCTTGGTGGGAGTCAGGGGGAGAGTTTGGAACCAAGAATAGTAATGCTATTAATAAAAATAGCTGATAGCTATAATCACAGTAATAATGATAATAATATACAGTGCCCACTGTAATTTATACATATTTTTTAAAAAATTATACAACACTATTTCATAGATGAAAGAACCAAGGTTCAGCATGGTTAGGCTATTTGCCCATAGATAAAAACTAGCTAAGTACTAAAGCCAGTATTTGAATAAATGTCCATGGAGTGAAGTCATCCTAGGTTTACCCAAAATTTGAGGTCATGTCCGTCTTGTTCATTGTTGGGGATTTTTCCTTTGTGATTACAGACTCAAGGGTCCACTAAAGGGAAATGTGAAAGCTGAAGGGTAGCCTGGTGCCCACAGATGAATGGCACTCTATTTGAAGGATCATCTGACTGCCACCACCAAAAGGAATAAGGCAACTGGGTCCAGCTCCTGGGAGTCCGGAATGCGATGCAGTTCCTCAGAAACCAGACCCTGCCTTGACCCTGGTTCATTACTCTGTAGTTATTCACACAACTGAGTTCCTACTGTCAGTGGGTTGTGTGATGCAGGCCAAGGCTGCCAGCAAATGTGGAGCGGTGCTGATCCTGGTGAGCCTGCCTGGGGCTGGGCAGGATGTCCTATCGAATGATTATTGTATGCTCCCCAGTGCTCCTGCTCCATTCTGGCTCATCTGCTGCAGTGTTAACAGACTTTTCTTCTGGGGCATCTGGGAGCTGGAAATCGCTCACATGGATCACACATGCGCTGCTGCCAGCAGGCAGCTTTACCTCGCTGAAGGCCACCCTCACTCTGGCTGATAGCGAGCAAGCCCTCCCAGTTGGAGCTTGTTACCTGGGAGCTGTCCAGATCCAGTGATGAAAACTGGCTAAGGGGCAGTTGTTATGGTCAATTACCAGCAGCCCATTAAACGAGTGTTGGCAAACTGAGAGCCACTGAGTGCCATTTCCAAGGCACTTTGGGTGCATTGTTTTTCCAGCCTCACTTCTCTTAACCTGCCCTGACTCCATTCTACTCTTTCATGTTGGAACTCAGGAGACGACGAAAGGAGGTGAAACCCTTGTGTTTTTGATTCCCCTTGTGGTGACTCCTAGGTGGTAGGATGGAGTGAGATGCTCTGTGCTTCAAGGTGAGCTGAGCTTCCTTCACCTCTCAGGGAAAGGATGGAGACTTCATTGAGAGCCAGTGACCTAAATTGCCAGAGAAGTCTGAGTATGACTGGAAACCAAGGGCCTGCAGAGTTCCGCTGGGTCTTCCCAGCACAGGGAGGGAAGAAGTTGCCTTCTGTGGGAGGGCTGCATCTAGGCCCTTCCAGGCAGTTATCAGAGGCTGTCAGCCTGGACCACCTCAAAAGGTTGCCTGTGCTCATCATTTTGGGGGTAGGCTTCATTGTGGCTTTCTTTCTGGGGAATTGTAGAGTTTGCATCACCAGAATTTCTCTGGTCTGCTAGGTAGGGCTCATCTCTTCCTAAAGTCTAAGATCTTCCTCACTAATACTTGAGACCAATGATTTCCAAAGTGTGGTCCCTAGACCAGCAGCAGCAACACCATATGGAAATGTGTTAGAAACGCAAATGATCAGGCCCCATCCTAGACTGAATGGGAAGCTCTGGGGGCAGACTGTTCCAGCAAACTTTTCTAGGTGATGAACAGTCATGCTCAAATCTGACATCTACTGTTTTAGAGCCATACTACTCAAAGCATGGTGTGTGGGCCACAGCCCTAGCTTCTCTTGGGAGGTGACTAGACATTGAGGATCTCAGGACCACCTCGCAGACCCATTGAATCAGAATCTGCATTGTAACCAGGTAGCCAGGTGATTTTTGATGGCATTTTAAAGCTTGAGAAAGGCTATTTTATTTTTTATTTTTTGTTCTTAATAATCTTTTAAAAACTTTATTGTTTTTGCTCTTAGTAATTTTTAAAAAATAGTTTATTGTTTTTTTCTTTCTTTTGAGAAAGGCTGCTTTAGAGCAACGGTTCTCAACCTTGGCTGCGTGTCAGGTTCACCCACTGCCAGGCCCCACCCAGACCAATTAAATCGGAATTCTCGGGGTGATGCCCAGGTGTTCGTGTTTATCAAATGTTTTCCTAGTGATTCTAGGACATAGTCAAGGTTGAGAGCGATTACTTGGGACCACCTCTGGCTCTAAAACCCTGGGGAGCTACGTCTATTAAAAAACAAAACAAAACAACCAGCCAACTATGCAGCCACCAGCACAAAACTGGTGATGTACAGCACAGCCTCCCAGCAACATGGAGGGGCACATCAGTGTCTCGTAGGTGTGTTGGGTAGATATAAAATTATTGATCACATCTGCCTTTGGGGGTGGCCGGATGGGACAGTGTCTCGTAGGTGTGTTGGGTAGATATAAAATTATTGATCACATCTGCCTTTGGGGGTGGCCGGATGGGAACTGGGTTGCCATGAGCAACCAATTACCACTGAGGTTATTGTCAATATCATTTTCTATGGATGCTATGACAGAAAAATAGGTTAGGAAATACGTAGTAGAGAATCTGAAGAAGCCTATTATTACTGTTAATGCACCGCTATTTTAGTGGGGTATGGGAAGCGGTGGGGTATGGGAAGTGTTGTGGGAGGGAGATGCTGAAAATGACAAACTCTGGGACTGAGGGGGCAGGGACATGCCTCTGGATGGTTGATGACGTCAGTAATAGAAATCCAGGCAAATACTTCCTAGACCATCATTGCACCCTGCTATTTATTTGGCATTCTTGCTATTTAGAGGTTTCCTAGCTACTATCTGATTATTTCTCACAATAGACTCATTTATTTTCTCTTCTTTGGTGTTGAGGAAATTGAAGCCCAGAAAGGTTGGGTCTCCCTTAAGGCCAGTCCGAAAGGGCCAGTCAAAAGGTGAAGAGTGTTTCCTTGATGTGCATTGGAAAGGTCTAGAGATGTCACCTTTCCCTTCAAAATGGCAAATGGTTACGTTGTGGGGGAAGGACTCAGCCCCCTCTTTCAGGCAGGGACTCTGTGTTCCTGTGGCTGCCTTTAGTCCTGGAGCCTGTGGTTTCCTGGGAGTGGGAGTACCCCAGGAAAGCTTCAAAAGTGAAACTGTTGGGCTAATTATAAAGCCTGACTGTTGTTTGGCTGCCTTGTGTGTGTTAACACTTTTCCCCCTCGCACAAGTTTTCGTCCTGGTGCTGGATGAACATATTGTAATTATGCTAATCATGCTGCTGGGCAGCCTGAGGCTGAGAGGGAGGGGTGTCCCTCTCCTTAATTGTTTCCTCTCCTGGAGCAGTTGGTTGTCTGCCTGAGTCCCCAGATAGGCAGAGGGAAGACTGTGTGGCTGGCTGGGCTTCTTGTCCTGGGGCTGCCTTATCCACCTGGTTTTCAGGGAGGGAAGGTCCAGGGATAGCTGCCAAGGGTGGGTCGACTGGGCCAGGGGGCCTTCTGCTGGGTTCAGTAGGGACTGTATTCAGGACTGGCCCTTGTGAGACTGCGAAAGAGGAAGTTGATCTTCGCTCTTTGGTGGTGGTGGCTCTTCCTTCGTCTCCTCTGCCTCTCCCTCCCCTCCTCTTTCTTCTTTTTGCTTCTCTTGAACCTCTAGGCGCAGTATGTTCCTGCTGGTTTGAAATGTGTTCGCAGGCAAATTTATGATATATACATAATTATAGATGTAGATACAGATGGAGATATCAACATAGGCATAGATATAAACATCCTCATGGATAGGAGACTTAATGAAGATTTGACTACTTAAGATTATAACTTGTTAGAATGCACAATGCCTAATGAACCTAAGGCCACGAATGAGAGAGCTATTTTCAGTCAAAGTGGCTGAAAAGTGGCTTTATATATGGGTTATAATAATAAAAAAAATTGACACCTAAATTCAGCTCTTTAGGGAAGAACTGACTTTGCTTCATGAAATGATGTGGGGAGTCAATTGGTGGTGAGAAGAGAGAGTTCTTGGGGAAGTTTCTGGAAGGAGAGGGCAGAAAAAAATGGCAACTGCTTAAGAAAAGGGGAGAATTTGTTGTCTTGGGGGCAAGAGGAAAGAGAAGTAGAAAAAAGAGCGGAGGAACAAGAGACTAGAGAGTCTGGCAGAGTTTCTAGGGCAAATTGATAATGTAGATCGAATTGATCAGTAAGTTGTTTTTGTTCGCTTTTTCTGATGCCAGCCACCTGCATGAGTTCTTCAGAGAGTGAAGACTTCTGCAGACTTCCCTGGTGAGCGTGGCTCTGTGTCGTGTACCTGTGCATCATCCAGGGCCAGCGCTGGGTCTCGCCTCTGGGTTGATGTGGACTGAAAAGGAGCATTTACTCGGGCATGACCTTGAGACAGTTGGCTTCTGGGAACCCACATGGACTTTCACAGGATGTGTAATTCTGGTCCAGGCCTGTCGTAAGCAGATTTTACGGGGCAGCATGACACCCGTCATCATTCTGGGTTACACTGAAGTAACAGCTGAGAAGGCAAATGCTGACTCTTAACTGTCCCTGGTTGGAGCTATGCAGTGGTTTTATTTTCCACTTATGTTTAGTTTATTTCTATCGGCAGTGCCATATCCAGCTGTCAGGAAGACTGTGGAAGGAGTTCTTTCTTTTTTTTCTTTTTCCTTTTTGTATCATGCAGGTCTTTATAGCTGCAAAGAACTCCAGGGAAGTGCTAAACTCTGTGTAACTGGCTGAAGGGTTCCGTTTAGCACCATGATTCTTCTGTGGGATTCTTTGTTCGGTGTCGGCTGTTAAACTCATGATTCAATCCAAAAATTTCCAGCCTCAACGAAACCAGTTTATGATACTACAAACCAACTATGGAACAAAGATCATTAGTTCAATTTATGTTGCCTGTCAGTCAAGGGCCTGCTGGGTCTGCAGCACTGAGCTAGGTTTTAAGGAGTGGGGGTGTACAAAATAGAAAACACAATCCCTGCCCACAGGCCAGCATATTTGGGGGAATACACATCATCTCTTCTCTCTCAGGATTTTTCTTTCTTTGAAAAAGACTCTTCTTTTTGCCATGTTTTTCTCTTTTGTTTTCCATTCCATAAGATTTGTCTTTACTCATGTTTTCTATAAATGTTTCTGCCTTTTCTTCTTGACTTCTATGGCCTTATTATTATTATTTTTATCATATAATAGATTTTATTTTTTAAGCAGGAAAGCAAACAGGCAAACACCAAAACCATGTCTTCAGAGCGTGAATCCCGAAGAATCACCAGGGGGTGAAGCAGAACTCTCTGCTCAGACCGTGTCACCTTACCCGGGTGTTATAGCTCAAACGATCCATTATCTGAAAGGTCTTCCTAACAGTGGGCATTCTGACCTACTGAGCAATATGAGCTTTTCCCGTAATCATACACAAGCTAAATTCAGGGCAGAATTTCAGTCCTAAGTCAGAATTACCCAGGATTCTTGGCACTTTGAGCCAGATTGCTAATACCCAGTGATTGTATTAGAGTATCTCTTGTGGGCGTGACTCCCCCCGCCCCCCTTTTAAATGCTAGTTAAAAGAAAAAGTGAGAAGCTCATTTCTCAAAGAAAAATTGGCAGACAGATAATGTAGTTCTGGAACAAACAGTTTAAATGTTATTTACATGTTATTTGACATCACAACATGGGCTTGTGCATATTCCTGCAACATTAAATAGCTATTTGACTTGCTATTTTATCAAGATTAGATCAATTTAATTGGAAAAAGAGATCATCTAGGGTGAGTTGTTATCCTCAGGAAAAGAGAAGCCTGCCACTGCTCATCAACATCCATGCAGCTGAGGAGAAAAAGAATAACCAGAGTATTGTCTCCACTGGGGCAGGCAGCCTGTCACCTTGTCAAGCAAACCACTATTTCCCAACATGTGGCTACTGACCTATTCAAATGACTGCTTTCATTTGCTACTTCAGATCTGATCATTGACTCTAGTAGGGACCTCATTTGTTTACCATGTCCAATAGCCAACAACCTTGTTAACATTGAGAATGGAACTCGGAGATAATTCAATAAAAAATCAGCAATAATACAAACCATCATGCAATGAAGGCAAATCCCATTCTACTCCCTATTGTTAAGAAAAACAGAATGAAAACATTTACCTGGGAAAACATGAGGAAAAGTCCTTGCTATGCTGCATTGCTTCTTGCCACATTTTTACCTAATGTGAAACTCACTTGGAAAAAGACAATGGTGCAAAGACATATAAGTAAGAGTAGGTTAGGTTATGCTGTGTAACAAACAATCCCCAAATCTCGGTGGCTTAACATATAAAGGTTTATTTTTTCCTTATGCACATTCCATCAGTGGGTGTTCTAGCACTCCAGGAAGCTCCTTTACAAGAGATGTAGCTTGCTAGAACATGGTGCTAGGCCACCTGGAACACATGTCTACCATTTGGTTATTAAAGCAAGGGAAAGAGCTTTGCATACCAGCTCTTAAATGCTTCATCTCCAAAGTGACATATATCACTTCTGCTTGCAACATGTTGGCCATAATTACAGTAGTTACAGTGCCCCTTCTAACTGCAACTGAGTTGAGGAATGTGGGGGAACGCACAGCTAGTGAGTGCTAAATGTCTCTGCCACAAAGCATAAATGGGACCCAGGCTATGTTGAAAGGGTGTCATTTTGCTAACAAGCTGTATTCGTGTGGTAGGAGTGTTTTAGAGAAGCTAGCAGAGCACTGGACTGCTGGGACTGGCAATGGTCAAGGCTCTCTGAAAGCTGAAGAGCTGGAGCTAGCACTGGGCTTGCTTGGGCTGCTGGGATTAAGTAGATTGGATGCAGGGAGACCTTAAGAGGCAGCAGGCAGAGGATCTGGTTACCCTAAAAGGGGGCCATACCATACAGAATGGGTTGATACTTAGCACTTCAAGTCTTGAGGTTTGTGAGGGCCCTTTCTGAAGGTGCTTAATGCCCTGTAGATACCAACCATTCCTGCAGGGTGTCCTCCCAGATGCTAAACTCTTGGAAGGCAGGGACCACACCTTAGTGGTCATTATGACCACAGCAGTACGTGCCATGGTGATTTATGCAGAGAATACTCACTGGTTACTAGCTGAAAAAACTGGTCAGCTGGAGTTGGCCAATAAATATTTCTTCCCATGTGCTTCTCAAACTTTGTCATGCTTACAAAACCCAGAGGATATTTGGTACAAATGCAGATTCTGATTCAGTTAGTCTGGGGTGGAGCCTGAGATTCTGCATATCTACCAAGACTTCATACTCCACATAAAGATACGTATTAACTGAGGATTGCATTTGGGTGTGTTCATCCATGGAGACTCTGTTTTCTGAATACAATAAGTTTACTTGGCAGCCTCCGCTGTGGGAGGCCATAATCTCAATCTGGTGTTTCTATTGCCCAGGCCAACTGATGGGAATCATGGGCCTTAAGAGACAAAGAGGACTGAGCTCTTTGTGAATATACAAAGTTTCAATACACCTGGTTTTATTTTCCCCTCTTAAGGCATCTGACAGGCAGTTAATAGCTCATGAAAAAGCCGTGTCTAAATTGTACTTTGAAGGAAACAGAAAGTACTGCTTTTAAGTGATTCCCTTTGCATTGCAACTCCCAAATCCCGTCTGGCGAGAGGCCTGGCCACAGAGTGGCTCCTGAGGCATGCAGATGTGTCTGAGCAAACACGAGAGGCCATCTAATCACTCTAACACTGGCCATGTCAGAGCGCTCGCTTGAGATGACAGTTTCAGCTTCAAAAGAGGTATGTAAACCGGAATAATGAAATGTTCCATTTTATTAAGTTCCTGGCCAGAGGGAGGAATTGTATTAGACGGGAGAAAAGGTGGGCAGTTTTTAGCTTGATTTCTGTGGTGCTGATAAGCAGTAATTTTTGCAGAGGGGGGAAAAAGTAATCCACTGCTATAAAATCATTTTCATAAAACCGTGAATGAGTTACTGCTTGGAGTAAGGCATGGCTCCTAATGGCTGCCAGAGCTTCCTTCTCCATCTTTCATGGGTCAGTCCGACGTTTTTATAGTGCTGACACAAGAGAGCATTCATGTTGCTTCCATTCTCCATCTGTCAACAGTTAGGGTAGAGTGCCACCACCTCAAGTTCACTTTTGATCTGATTTCTGTGTCAGCTGAGCACAGGACTGCTGGGGACGCTGTGGGAGCTGGGTGGCTCTGGAGTCAGTTGCACCACGTTTTCAGACCATGAGTGGTTAGAAGGTTTGAGAGTAAGTTGTTTTTGCACAAGTCAGAGCGAAGGGCTATTTCCTCTCCTTTATGGTTCATCAGAACCTTGGCCACGCTGCATTGGCCTTGCTTTCCCTGCACTTCCCAGAGCTTTGTCCAAGTTCCATTTGCAGAAAGTGGGACTCTTGTCTCTCACTGGACCTGGGATATGCCTGGCCCTAAAACAGCAACCCTGAGAGCTGGTCCAATGTACAAATGAGAAGAAAACACTTATGTAATGTGTGTGTGCCTCCATGTTTTGGGTCTCCCCAGTAGTGTCTGTGTGACCTGCAGCTTACTTTTCCTATCCCTTCGCATCAGCCCCCACAAGAGCTGATGGAATTGAGAAAATTATAGAGATGACAAATCTTAGTATGAAGATGACTTGATGCAAATGAATCGAAGTGATTTGAGTCTTCCCATCCTCCTGAGAGGTTCTATCAATTTTGGTGCAATTGGTCTTGGTAAACAATTACCAATGGGAAAACATAATCTCTTAAAGATAATTTCTGTTCTGGGTAGAATCACTTAAAGGAGGCCACATGGATAACCCTAGGTCAGGGGTCTGTGAGTATAACTCAAGGTCAAGTGTAGGTGCAAACTTTGGGAAGTTTCTAAGAGAGCAGGGATTTAAAAAGCACCCAGGGAAAATTTTAGTTTGTTGAGTTTCTTCCAGTTTCTTAACGCCTGTTACTGTGTTTTATCTTTTTCCTCTTAGAAGGCCAGATAAGATAGAGCCAAGAAAATTTTGAGTTTTGTTCATTATTGTGGGTGTCTCCTGACCTCAGAGTCCCGCACGGCTTGGCTGGGAGTGTCATCCACTATGGAAGAGGCGGGAGAGGAATGAATCGGACTGCCTCTGCCCTACAGAATAGTGGTAATGGGTGTCATTTATTTCGCGTTTTTAGGTACCATTACATGCTTTACTTCCACTGTTTTGAACCTGGGCAACGATCTTGCGAAAGAAATGTCTTCTCTTGTTTTGCAGATGAAGGCCCAGAACCTTGGAGGTTAAATAACTTGCCCAGGATTTACGGCTCGTGGGTAGTGAGGTTGGGAATGCAAACCCATCCCACAACCCTCCTCCCCAAACTTACAATATTTCTGCTGTGTTGTATGATAAATCACTTTAGTTTGTGAGGAATCAGCATCTACACTTCTGCTTACAAGGATAAAAAGATTTTCTGAGAAAAAAAGCAACTGAAGAACATGTTAAAAATACATGTGTTAAAAATACTGTGTGATGGCCAGCCCTTCCCTTAAGGCCTATGTCCCTGAGTTTCCATGTCAGGGTAGGACAAGGCTGTACATATTTATAATTTTTAATACCTGTTGTATTAAAAGACACGAGGGGCAGCAGACACAGGTTTTCTTTTTCTTTAAGGTGACACAGATGTACATGTTGATAGAGCAATTACAAGCTCAGCATTATAACGTCATTATAACGTGGAGCGTGGCACGTTGCACTGTCCGCCTGGCGGCCTGTGATGCTGAGAGTGCTGAATCACAGTATTTCTGTAACAACGTGGCCTTCCCGCAGGCTTGCTTCTGTTCACACTGGAGAAGGCAATCTGGCCAGCCTGTACTGGACTTGGAATAAACTCTCTGTGTCCGGCAAAAAAAAAGTGTGTGTTCGTGTTTATTTGTCAGCATTTATTAGGCACCCACTTTGTGCAGGGGTCTGTCCTTGTTGTGTCAGGGGGGCAGGGGTGGAGTGGGGATGGGTTACCATCCTTTCTGGGTTCCGTGAGCCCAGAAGTGACTTCTTCCCCGTAATATCTTGCCACTGAACTATCTGAACCACCCCACTAGCTGCACTAATCTGTATTGTTAGTTACTTAAGATTTGAGATCAAAGAATGTGTTTTCTTTCTATTTCCCCGTGGCGAGGTTGCTGGCAGTGTACTTAGCAGGTACTTGATGCATATTTGATTGATAAACTGATTGACACAGTGTCTGCTAGGGTCTGCTTGTACTCTAAGAGGCAGGGTGTGCTGAGGGTAGACAGGATAGATAACATCAATTGCAGGCACTGAAAGCTTTGCGAAAAGGACCATCTGAGGCAGCTGCAAAAAACTATCCCCAAACTGGTAGACACAATTCCGGCGTGAGAGAAAGGAGTCTGCGTACGGATGCAAATTGCCCCTGCAATGGATTGAAGCCTGATTGTACAGCACAGCCAGGTCTCTGGTGGAGCCTGAGCGCCCGCCGGAGCTTCCTTGCTCCTAAGGATCTCATTCAGCTTTAGTTTAGGGTGGTAATAACTTAAGCTCCAACCCTGTGATGGCCATTGATCAATGAAATGAGCTGGCAGTTTCTAGACAGTTTCGTGAAATGAAATACCTCAAATTGACCAGCCTGAGAACATTTTTCACAGCCTATCCATCCCTTCTGAGCTATTCAGAGAGCAAAGTAAAAGAAATTAGAACTTTGAAATTGCTGCTTGTCCAGTGGCAACCTCTTTGGGACACTGAATGAGTTGCAATTTATCTAGTTTTCCCACCTAGAGGATTGGCAACAGCAGCTGTGCCAACCACGCTTAATGAGTATAGATGTATCAGATGCTGTACGAAGTCTCTTGATCTCATGTAATTTTCATAACATATGGGCAAGGTGGCAAATGCTTATCCTTATTTCATAGATGAGGAAACCGAGGCTCACAGAGGGAAATAAGTTACCTGAAGTCGCACAGGTAGAAGGTGATGGGGGAAGGACTTAACCCTAGGTGTATTTGTTCCGAAACCACAATTTTTAAATGTTATGTAAAAAGCCTTTTCCCTTTGCAACATCTCTTCTTAAAGAGAAATTGTTCCTTTTAAAGTGGAATTTGAAGACAATGGGTTAGGTCTCTAATCACGATCTGTTAAGTGATGCGTCCTTATGATGTGGGAGATAGAAAATGCAAAAGTAATTTTCTTCTGTTTCTCGGTTTGGTAGCTATTTCAAATCAGCTAACAATTGGAACTCTTTTGTAAGGAAACTGCATCCCCCTTTGGGGTCTGTTGTAGCCATGCTACTGACAGGATTTAAATTCCTCCTAGGGGTTGGGCTGCCAAGGATGCAACCCAGATGGCCAGAAGGACAATAAACCAGGAAGAAGAGATTCAGAAGGTGGGAGGAGAGAAAGAGGCATTTGATTCAACATGTTTTAGCCACTTGGAGAACATCTAGGTGTAAATGTTGAGCTCGAAGATGGAAGAACATGACTGACGCTTTGAAGTCAGGATGTGGTTAAATAAACATTAAGGCGACTTAAACATGTAAGAACAAGTGAGGTCACTGGAGGACACAGTGTAGGGAGGGACGGAGGAGGTCAAGGTAAGAATTTTGGGAGAAAGAAGCATGCATAAGGGCAAGTGAAGGTGTTGAAATCTAGGAAAGGAGGAGTTATACAGGAGAATGGGTAAAGGGTCTAACACATTGGTAGGTGGCTAAGAGCAGTGACCACCACAGCTGAACTTGCCCCTGCTCCTGTGACCTCAGACCCCCTCCGAGGCATGTGGTCCCCAGGAATGGGTATGCACAGGCATAGCAAGAATATGCATACAAGGATATTCATGATATTTTTATTCATAATAGCCAAATGGACATCAATAGAATAAATAATAAATTGCAGCATATTCCCACAATTACAATAGTACATAGCAATTTAAAATGAACTACTATTTGACAACAGGAGTTAATCTCACAGATATAATGTGAAGTGAAAGATTTCAAAAAAAAAGAATTTATGGAGACAGAAAATGTTGAGGAGGATTGATTATATTTCCTCTCTTTCAGAGAGATTAGAATTTTGATCTTCCCTTACAGAGAATCTATAGCAAGTCTATCCTGCCAGCGGCTTTGGAGGTGGGCCTGGGGTACAGAATTGGCTTCTTTCATTTAATTTGCAGCTCCTCTTGCTTCCTAACCCACTGGAGTGAACACCAGTGTTAAGGTCACAGAAATTTTAGACAGGCCAGGCTTGACCCTGGCTTTTTGGACTGGGCCTCCGTTACTACACCTGCTCACTGAGGGCGAGTCTGTCTTCTTGATCACTTGTTGAGATTTTGTGCCTGGTCTTTATTCTACAGTTTGACTTTCACGTTTAGCCTGAATCAGCCATTCTTTGTGGAAGACTCCAAATAAAATACAGAAATAACAGTTTTCTCAATCAAGGGTTTTTGTTGCTGTTGTTGTTGTTGAGGGTGAATTTTGTGAATATGTTTGCCTTATGTGCCCCAAGGAGTAATGGGTGCTAATTTAGGAATCTTCTTTGATGTGGTTTGGCTGAGAGTCATGTCTTTTAGAATTTAATGTAAATTCTCTCTCTCTCTCTCCCCTCTCAACGTGAGACCTCAGTGGTGCAGTCCTTTTCTTTTTGCTTCTAACAAGGCAAAGACTCCACGGGGTTAGCTAATGCCAGCTATCATGTGACAAAGATCGAGCCAGCTGAGAGCATTAATTACACAGGATGAACACAGGATGAGGAGGGAGAAAAAAGGAGCA
>VMDR010028276.1:0-13217 GCA_007922815.1 Macrotus californicus
AGGTAAGTACTGTAGACACCAGGAGTTCAGCTAGGATTTACTTGCAAGAATTAGGTGGTTCTGGGCTAGAACAAGATAAATCCAAACCTCAGAGTCATCAAAAGCGCTTATCCTTGGTGTTCAGAAGATCCGGCCTATTCACCCCAAATTGAAATTGTATATAGAATGTTAATGTATGAATAGCAAAACCTCAAATTAAACAAACTGAATCACTTGAAATTATACTATGAAGTCAAGACAGTGACATGTAAACTCTTTGAAAGTTGAAAGGCAGCACCATAAACACAAATAATGAATTCCATAAAAATAAGCCTTGCAAATTTGATTTTGCTGAACTGTGTTGGCATGATCAAAGGTTAGCTAACAAAGGGGTCGCAGACATTTATAGTGGGGTGAAGCTTTGTGATATTTAGTTTTATAATGTAGAGACTTAAATATTACTCATGCACAGAAATGTAATGTTTTGTGGACTTCATAATTCCTTTTAAATTAGCGATCTCTCCCCATAAAAAAAAAAAGTAGAAAAGCAAGGCCTTTAATCATGTAATATACTTTTTGACATCGTTTTACTCAGAATAATTTCATTTAAAAAACATTTCAATGAACACTAATTGAACAGAGACTGTTAGCTTTCTTTTTATTTATTTTATATATATGTACTTATTGGCATTTTATTGTTCATATTTTTGATCTTTTATTATTACTGTTAAAGAAGAATCTTTAATATTTCATGTAATATTGGTTTGGTGGTGAGGAACTCCTTTAGCTTTTTCTTATCTGGGAAGCTCTTTATCTGTCCTTTGATTCTAAGTGATAGCTTTACTAGGTATAGTAATCTTGGTCCTTGCTCTTCTTCACTTTAAATATTTCTTGCTGCTCCCTTCTGGCCTGCAAAGTTTCTGTTATGAAATCAGCTGATAGTGTTATGGGAGCTCCCTTGTAGGTAGCTAACTGCTTTTCTTGCTGTTTTTAAAACTCACTCTTTGTCTTTAACCTTTGGTGTTTTAATTATGGTATGTCTTGGTGTGGGCCTCTTTGGGTTCATCTTGTTTGTGACTTTCTGTGCTCCCTGGCTTTGTATGTGTATTTCCTTGAGCAGGTTAGGGAAGTATTCTGTCATTATTTTTCAAATAGATTTTCGATTTCTCGCTGTCTGTCTTCTCCTTCTGGCACCCCCATGGTGCAAATGTTGGTATGCTTGAAGTTGTTCTTGAGGCTCCTTACACTATCTTCATTCTTTTTGGATTCTTTTTCTTTTTTGTTGTTCTGATTGGGTGTTTTTTACCTCCCTATATTCCAAATCACTGATTTGATTCTCAGCATCATCTACTGTTGAGTCCTATAAATTATTTTTCATTTCAGTTAGTGTATACTTCATTTCTGACTGGTTCTTTTCATAGTTTCCTTGTTCTTTTTCATGCTGTTGAAGTTCTCACTAAGTTACCTGAGCATCCTTATAATCATTGTCTTGAACCCCATATCTGGTAGTTTGCTTGCCTTCATTTTATTTATTTATTTTTCTGGAGATTTCTTCTATCCTTTCATTTAGAACACATTTCTTTGTCTCTACATTTTGGCTGTTTCTCTATGTTTGTTTCCATGTATTAGGTAGAGCTGCTACATTTCCCAGTCTTGGTAAAGTGGCCTTGTGTAGTAGGTGTTCTTCAGGATCCCCTGGCTCAGGTCACTTGAGCTGAGCACCCCAGATGCATGACTGTGTGGGCTGTGTGCACTGTCCTATTATATGTGAGCCTTGATTGCTCTTGGCATCACTGGGAGGGACTGAAACGCAGGCCCATCAGTTGTGACTACAGTGGAGGAGCTACTGTGCAGAAGCCAGCTCTGCAGAGCAGGATTTGCTTCAGAAGGGCTTTGGTACTAACACCATCTGCCTCTTGAGTGTGTCACTCATGGAGGTGGTAGGGTTATAATCTGGCAGGATGTGCAGGTGTCCTTGCTCTGGGGCCTCCTAGGTGTTGCATTGTCAGCTACCACCTGTGCTCTGCCTGGGGCAACCTGGCAAAAGCTACAGAATGATCTGCAGATGGCTGCTACTTGTCCTGGGCTTGGAGGTGCCCAGGAGAGACCATGCTGGGAAGGCTGGCTGACACTAGCACTGGGCCTGGGACCTCTTAGCAAAAGGTACAGGGCACGCCAAGGTCAGATGGTGGTTTTGGGGGAGATTTTAGGAAAGTCCAAAGCATGAGGCAAGAGAAATCAGTTGTATGAAAAAAGCTGTTGAAAACTTGGGTGGGCCCACAAGTTGGGTAGAATGGCATCTCAGGGAATCACCACGGCTGAGTGAACAGTGTGAGCCAGGTTGATGGACACTCAGATATGGTGCCTACCTTCAGGCTCTCTGGGAGGAAGGCTTATCAAAGGAAAAATGGCCTCTACCAGCACTTCTGTCTGGGAGAAAGGTCTTCCCCTAGACATTTCCTGGATGTTAGACAGTTGAGTTCCTCCTTGTATGTCCCTAGTTCCTTTCAAGCTGCAAGCCCAGCACTGGAGCTCAGAGGGGGTGAGTTAGCCTAAGTCCATGCATAGGCCCTTTAAGAGGAACATCTGGGACTCAGAAGCCTTCCTTCTCACTCAGCCTCAATTCCTACTGGTTTTTACAGCCAGAAGCTATGAGGACTTCTCTTCCTGACTCTGGGACCCTGAGCTGGAAAGCTTTGTGTGGGGATGGGAATCCTCACTCCCCAGGGGGACTTCCAGTTTTTCTTTTATAATGAAAGGAAAACTCTATGATGAAGAGTTTCTAATCATTACATGTAATTAAAAGGTTAATCCTTAGCTTTCTTGTTTTTAAGTTCCTTCAAATATAACAAAAGAGTTCTTCTTTTAAAACTGAGCAACAAAATCACAGTCATTAGGTTACACTACTTTTATGGTAAAGCTACAGACTTGGAATTAAAGACTATTGGCTCGAGCTACTTTGAGGAAATTAGGAAAATTATAAGAATCAACCAAACCTTGGTCTTTATTGACCTATGTTTTTCAATACAGGGAAAAAAACATTATAGCATCAATAATGGGGAATCAAAAAAAGTAATTGCAATTTAAGTCATTTGTACTCTGGAGAGGGAAAAATATGTTCTCACTAGGCCGAGGAAGAACGTGGTGTGACACACCTCATAACTAGGAGTAAAAAGAGAAACCTTTTTACTCCAGAGAGAGAGCTATAAGCAAGTTATTCTTCTAAATAAGTGAGGCTTTACTCCAAGATCTAAACTCACAAGCAAACTTTTAATGTCACCTTCCAACTTCTTTGAGCCTAGAGGAGAAGGAAAAAGAGGATCGTAGGCCAATGTGGAAGATAATCCATTTGAGTATGATTGCCTCACCTTGAGAGTGAGCAGGGAAAGGGGATAGTCCCAAGAGCCTAGTGCAAAGTACAGGAATAGGAGCAGATTGCATCAATCATTTCCACTTCTGGCCCCTGTGTTTTAAAAGTTTTAGGGGACTGTGTGGTGATCAAAACAAGTAAGTCCCTTTCACAGAGCCCTTTGCTGGAGGACCAACAGGGAATATTAACCAGGTCCATAATATAGTGATGCATTTTAGAAAGGGACTTCCTGCTTGTCATTAAAAAGAACCAGTTGGACCACTCTTAACAACTAAGTCTACTCATTCTGGTAGAATCAACGTGCCTTCTAACCTATCACAGAACATTTCTCACTAAAGGCTGAGTGTCTGCAGCACTGAAATAAGCAAATACAACTAGATGTCAACTCAGATCAGGGCCTTCACTGAGCTAAGGGACAATCTTCCTAATGGATCCTACTCTTCCTTCCTGACAGAGTTCTTTCTATATTTTTGCCTCTCAGGGAAAGGAGGGATAGAAGATTGAGCAAATATTTTTTGCAAAATATTTTTTCATAGAGTGACTTTTTAAATTTTATTGACATCCTCTCCTTTTTGCTTTCACTTGTTTTTCTGAAAGGCAAATATAAGGTGATAAAAAGGGGTGAGAAATGGGAAGTCCTTGCTTGGCTCCTCACAGGGTGGTTATGACTAAAACTAAGCCCTTTGACTTTTCTGAGCCTTTCTTTTCTCTATTTTAAAATAAGAATTAATTCATGTCATCACAGGGATCTTGGTGGCTCAAATAAAAAGCATGGGAAAGCTTTGGAAACATAAGGAGTGATTACTTTTCTGTATGAGGGAAAGAAAAAGGGATGTAGCATTCATTTAATATCCACCAAGTACCAGGTACAGCACTAAGCTACTTATGTACTAGGTCTCTTATTTTTATTTTATTATTTTTGCTATGTCTTTTAATAATAAATTGTCCCCATGATATAGGTAGGCATTGCGCTCACTGAATGGGCGAGTAAAGGAAGTGGTGGAGAGATTGAGTAACATTTCTAGGGTCTCAAAGCTTATTATTTGTCGAGTCAGAATTAAATTCAATTTCGTCTCTTTCCAAAGACAATGCACAACTTCCAGAAAATGTGAATTGTGCTTTTGGTAGCACAGTGGTAAAAATGCAAGGTTTGAGAGTGAGTCAGCAAAGGTTTGGATTCTAACGCTGCCAATCACTCCGTGTTGCCATGGGTAAGTTGCTTAAACTCTCCCTGAGGTTTTGTTGTCTCATCTAAAAATGGAGAAGACAAGTGACTAACCCACATAATTCTTGTGAAGAGTTCTGAGCGCACATACAGCATTTAGCAGGATACTTGGCACATGGCGTTCAGTATGTGTCAGTTAATATTGTTTCATCATTAAAAAATGTTTTTCGTTAGCAACCAGCTCAGTAAATGACCTAGGGAAATCACATAATTCCTCATTTACTCCAAGGGTTTTGAAGATGAAGTAGATTTTATCACATACAACTGAACATTGACTAAAATAATTGGAAGTCAGCTGGGTGTAATCAGTTACCCCAGACTAAAGAAATAAATCTAATCAGGTATAAGGTAAAAAGTTATGGTCCAGATAACAAAAAATGAATAAAGTCAGGAATAAAAAGATAGAATATTCCCAAATTAGTCTAAATGGCAAAGTACAGATCTGAACAATTAAATATCTTGACAGACAGTTAACTTGCAGTCTAACATCTGGGCTACTCATTCATATGTGGTACACTTTATATTATACATTCTAAATGATATGAGACATATAATCCCCTCACTGAAAATATTAAAAAGTCAGTATTAAAATGCTAGCCTCTAAATTTATATTCTCCTTATCTAAAAAAATCTTATTAAATAAGACTAAAAACACTTGAGTGTGAGTTTTTTCCCACATATAGTAACGCTTATCTGCTTGATTTTTTTTTATCAGTTTGATTTATATTCCAAAAACTAATGTGAGTCTACAGATGACCTAAAGGTCAGAAATCAGAGTATAAGAGTTCATGGAAGAACAGCAGGCCCGCTTGGGTTTGAATATCCGCTCCGCAGCTGTTTAGGCAGCATTTCTGGGAAACTCTCTCTTCATCTATACAGCATATGCAGTAGACCAAGAAAAAGCTACAGACAAAAAGACATGTCACTGAGCCTGGACGTGCAGGGGTGGCCGGAACTCTGCAGAAAGACAGGGTAGAAAGGATTTCCCCGGCTCAGAATAACTGCTGTGAGGTAGGTTATTCTTCACTCTTATGGTTTTGAATGGAGAGATTTCTCCAGTATAATCCTCTGGGTCTCCTCTACCATCCCCAGGAGGAGAAGGAAGTTTTATGCTGGGTAAGTTTGAAAAAAAAAGGAACTGAGCCTCCTCTGCTCACTCCTTCCTCTTGGGAGCTGCCAGCCTGCATAAGCCTCGCATTCTCCTTTCACCATAAGACAGGCTTAGAAAGGCGGGCTGTGCCCCTGCAGGACAAGCTGGCAATTGAGCGTGGGCAGTAGCTCCAGTACAGAGGGTGTGGGGGAGCCCGTTTGACTGCCTGCTATAGCCATTTCCTCCAAACTAGCTTTTATCAATAATGAACCAAACTTTTACAAAATATCTATCAGAATCTGGCACCACTATCTTACCTAGTTTTAATCTTAGGGTGAAAAAAAAAGGTTGTATTTATTAAGCCTCCTCAAACTTGGTAGAGAGTGAAAGTTCAGAAACAAGAGAGTACACAGTGTATTCATCATGTGACACTCCCTTTTTTAGAAGAGTGACATACTTAGGGAAGGACAAAGGAGGAGAAACTGGGTTTAAGGCTTAAACCTGGCCAGTGAATAGGTTATAGAGGGTCCTAGGTCACTTTAAGGAATTTGGAGTATCCCATAAGCATGAGGAGTCCACAAAGGACTGTAAGCAGGAGGATTACAAGGCTTTAGGTGGGAGGCGTGTGTATTTGAGGGATTCTGGCTGCTTGAAATGGATGCATTATGTGGTCTACTGGAGACAAAAGGCAATTTAAAGACTGTTCCAACAGTGCAGGTAAGATCCTCAAGAGTAGACTTAGTCATGGATTCTCTATGGATCTCTAAATTCCTCTAAAATCCAAGAAGTATAATACAAAAGGCCAATATGCCTTACTTTGAAAGCACAGTTTTAAAATATCATAAAGGCCTGGTGGATGGGAGAAGCTGCCTATAATGAGAGTTCCAATAAGAGAAATAGACTTAAGCTCAGATGTTGCTGAAATGGAGAGGATTATGTGGGCCATCTAGAACTCATCACAAATAATCACACCTAATTTGAAAAACATTATCTAAAAGATAAGCCAAATTTCACCCATCAGGTAATAGATAGCTGTTCTGCGGGGAAAATCAGGAGGATCCGAGCCACGTGTCTAACACTGCCTTCTCCCTCCCTCCCGGCACCGCCATCACCAGCACCAGAAACAGAATATGCATGTAACAGCACCTGTATAGCAGATTCAGGCAGAAAGAGTTCAGGAAAGATAATACATTGCATGACTCATCTAATGATGTAACCCTGTAACCAGATAAAAAGCCAGTTCTGGTGAATAAAGAGGGGGACTGGAAATCACAGCTGTCCGCCTAACCCTCCATGCGCTGGCCCCCCAGGTTCATCTTGCTAAACAAGCACTCTGTTTTTAATTTACTGAGAAGTATGGGTTCACATCCTATAGTTGTCATGCATAAGTTTTAAAAGGTAAACTGAGCTAGCATTTTAAAGAACATCTCTTATTGTCTATTGCAGAAATGTGAGATAAAACTTAGGAATGTGATACCATGATTCTTCACTCAGCAATTATTCTCTGAGGACTTACTGGATCTGTCCTTGGCTAGAACAACTGCAGTAGCCATGCTGAGCCCTCAGTTTGAGTGTGGGGGTTATCCTTAAATCATCTTCAATTGTCTTCCAAATTTCAAAGAAGGTTAAAATGCTTTTCTCATTCCATTTTGAGACATTTACTCCCATTACAAAATGATGAAGTCTTAAGAAGTAAAAAAAATTAAATAGAACGTCCCAAAGAGCTGTAAGGAAATTATTTTAAAAACTATATTTTTCCTACTTCATTCCCAAACCATTTCCATTTGCTAAAGCCTCATCCATAATTATTATTTTTTGAATTCTATAGTGACCTATAAATTCAGTTTTCTAACCACTCCAGGCTTATCAGACTCTCAGAAACTAAGTCAACATCAACAAAAGTAGGCTTACATACAAACTAGTACTGACCCTGGGGTTAGACCTGAGTTCCAACCATACATCTGGTCCTTGTTAGTGGTGTGAATTAGAGCAAACCACTTTGCTTCTAAAGGTCTATTTGTTCATCTATAAGATGGGAATAAGATGATCTTCTTCCCCATGGCATTTTAAGGCTAAATCAAGATGATAAATAAGAAATGCTCCACAAATTATAGCTGTTATAATAATGTATTATAATCATGTCATTCACAAAAGCAATAGCATCACTGAACATCAGGTCTATGAAAGAAACTACAGACCTAGGCTGCCTTCTTTTTTTCTTATTCATCAATAACTGTGCTAATTTTCACCATCTTTTTCTCCTGAGGGGCCCCAATGAAGCCTCACCATTCTTAGCACAATGGTCCATACAACCATCCTAAATCAATCAGAGATGAACAGTGAACCATATTAATAATGTCTTTCATCTAGTCTAATGTCCTGTAGTTGACGCGAAGACACTAAGATTCTGAGACTGTGCAAGTGTGATTGAGAGTTGAGAATCCTGTTCTGTATCTTCGTACTGCAGTACACACTCTCCTCCTACTGTGAGTTGTGAAATTGAAACATGAGTACAAGTTGGAAGAGACAGATCACTGAACCTCACCTGACACCGTGATTTTTGCTGAGGTATGAATTAAACCATGGCCCTTGCCATATGCAGTTACAGACAGATCTGAAACAAGAAACTGTTTAGAAGACTATTCATGTGCTGTATCCAGGCCAATGATAGAAGAGAGTCTACAATACAGTGATTTTAGTGATAAGATCATGGATATTGGCCAAGCTGCTGTGATGCTAGCTATGAGCATCTCATGATAAGAGGACACTTTCACATATTGCAAAATATGATATATCAATTTTTACATCAAGTTAGTCCATTGGTCTAGAATGTACAATGGAAATATCTGTCTCTGTGGTTAAAGTTTATTCCTGAAAATACAACTTACTCGTTACTGTCTTTAAAACAAACTACAGATTAAAGGAAGAATAACTCTTAGAAAAATAGGTTTGCTTGTTTCTTTTCCAAAGGTCTTCCTGGAATATCATCAGCAAAATAATATCAGATCTCAAAATGAAAGGTTCAGAATCCACAAGAGACACATGCCTGTAGTACTATTTTGTTCCTTAAAGTTAAATAGTAAGAAATGAGACAGGAATCCATTTAAAATTATCTCAAATTCTTAGGCCATTCATATTTGGAGACATTTCTAGTGAACTTAATAAATGGTGTTCCAGGGATGTTCTTGTAATTTCACAGTGCAGCAGAAACGTGAGAAAAGTAGGGAGAGCAAGGGAGACCATATGCTTGAACCATATGCTCTAGAAATTTAAAATTCTTTTCAGTAGAGTCAAATAATTACTTTATTTCCTTCTTAGCATCCCACCCAAACTCTTTTTATCTAGAGACTTTCCTAGATAAAAGATATTCATGATCCAATGCATTTAAATGAAATATTGCAAATACCTTTCTCATTAAAGCATTAGAGGGAGGGGTCAAGCCCAGAGCCCAAGTGGAAGGGGAAGGTCAACATCAGATATTTGGCGGGCCATGATCTGTTGCCTTGTGATCAGCATCAGGGCTTTGTTAAGATACTCTCCAAATTTTCAATTTAAAAGTGAGGTAAATTATGGTTGCCCTTATAAGATCAAAACTCAGCCATGCAAAGTAACCATAAAGGAATGAAAGGATACCTGGTCAGCATGACAAATATACTATTGTCACTAAAGAAAACGGACATCAGTCAGAAGTGTAAAAGAATGTTATGGGTCAAGAAAAAAAACAAAGAAAAAGAAAGGTCAGTCAGGCAAGGTTTCCCCCACTCCCAATCTAGGAATTTACTAGGTAGAAAGGAGTCTGAATATTTGAGTCCAAATAGTTAACAAATTCTGAAGGTGTTCCGACTCTAAAAAAGAAGTCTAATACTTGGAAGTTATTCTGGACTTTTATTTTTCTTAACTGCCTTTTGTCATATTCTGTCACAAAGAAAGCCACACTTTTAATCTAACTTCCTGCTCTCTATATTAAAAAATCCTTAATCCACAGAGTGGATCTCCAACACCACTGCTGCTTCGCATCCAGCCATCATAATCCCTCCCTTGAAAGGGCTGCTATATGGCATCCTAACTAGTTTCCCTCCTTGCATTATCACCTGCCCACAGCTCATTCTCACTGTCATGTTCTTATTCTAAAAAAATCCAATGGCTTCTTGTTGAACTTTGTTTAAAATTCAGATGTTTTAAAAGGTCTCAAGTTGACATGACCTGGCCTTCCTGAGCACTCCAGACACCGCCCTTCCTGCCCCCTCCACTCTAGCCTTCTACTGTTGCAGGATCAGAGCAAACTTGCTCCTCCCCTAGGGTCCTTGAACATGCTGTTATTTTATTTGTGACATCACCTAAAGATCGCCATAAGGTGGTCTTTTTTTGCCTTTGATCATTCAAATACCAACTCATTTGTCTCCTCCTCATCACTTATCCAAAGTAGCCCCCCTTCCACCACCCCATACTCCATATCACATTGCCACAGTTTATTTTTTAATAGTACATCACTATCTGAAGTAATCTTATTTGTGTACTTGTTAATTGTAAGTATTTCTCAACTAGAATGTTAGCTTTGAATTGTCTATATTTTCAAGTTTCTAGAAAAGGGCTTGATGTATAATAGATAGTCAACGAATCCTTGTGACTGAATAAACAAATAAATTTTATGAACATGGATGCTTCAATTCATCTGACAACTGTATTTTTCACTGAAATAAATGATTTTACATAAATTGATGTCATGTACATTTTATCAAGTCTGAGTCAGTATCTTGTTCCCAATTCCCTCCAGATACTGATCAGAAAGACAAAAGGTGGAATCCAGGGACCTAATCACAGTATCATCAAAAGAAGCACTTCTTCAGTATTCCTTGCTGACACAACACTATTTCTTCCCTACCATTTTTTAAAAATCCTCATCTGAGGATATATTTACTGACTTTAGAGAGAGAGGAAGGGAGAGAAAGAAACATCAATCATTTGTTTCCTGTACATACCTCAACCAAGAATCAACCCTGCAACCTTGGTAGGTGCCCTGACCAGGGATTGAACCTACAACCTCTTGATGCATAGGATGAGGCTCCAACCAACTGAACCACCCAGCCAGGGTGCCCGCCCTGCCAATTTTTAAAGATAATATTCTTTCAATCATTTGTAAAATATGTCAGGCCTTATCCTAGGACTAAACATACAGAAGTAATTAAGGCACGGTTTGTGTTCTCTCATATGGTGAAGGAAGCAGACATGTAAGCCATCACAATGCTAAATGAAAAGCAGGTATATGTACAACATTCTGTGGCATCACAGAGAAAGGAAGGCTCAACAAAGATAACATTCGAGATGATCTTTTGATAAATACGATTTTATCAAACACAGGGACAAGAAGTGCCAGTATAGAGAGAGGGGGGCATTAAAACAAGATTTGACAGTCATTTGATAGGCATGTGGTAGCTTCAAGAAATCAGGGGAATAGCAAGTGGGTGGGTGTGACCAAAATACATTTGGAATGGTCGCAAATACAGGTTGGGGCCAAATCTCAGACAACTCTGAATGTCCTGCTAGGGAATCAAGTTTTACTTTGTAAACCAGTGTTTGGGCCATTGTGTTTCATGAGATACTGGTAAATATATATCCATGAAAAAGGAATTTCATCATCACATGCATTTAATAAAGGCTCCACATATTTTACCTGCCTTTGGGAGATATAAACACCAAGGGCTTTAAATATTTTATAATAAAAATAAACAACTGCTTTACATGTGTAATCCAATACAGCCCATCCATTAACATTTCCAGATACACTTGCCTTCTCCAGAAGTCAGAATACACTTAAAGTGATTTTGGGTTGTTAATTCATTTACATCAGTGAGTGGTACAAACATGGAAATGAGTGTTAAGATAAATTTGGCAACAGAAACACTTAGGTTGCATGGAAGCCATTTGGGAGGTTACTACCTGTTGTAAACAGCTTATGTGAATGATAATGCACATGGATGATCAAGCACTGGGAGTGAGAATGTAAGAAAAGGAAAATATTTGAGGCATTGAGATAAAATCCTATAGCAGCTAGTCCTCATTTAACAGGAGAGGGCTTTGGGAGTAGAAAGGTGATGGAGCCAATGATGACTTCCTGACTTTCTGGCATTGGTAACTGAGTGAATTCTAAACCAGGTTTGAGATCACTGCAGAGCAGAGAAGAGGAAGAGGAAGAGAAGTAGGCTGAACGCTCTGACTTATCTGCATGGAAAGGGATGGGTATCATAATGTTAAGTGTTACTCACCTGTTTTTTAGTCAATTATGGGGAAAATAATCATTATGCCTACAAGAAATTACCAATTATGCCGGGCCCTTTCATAAACTCAAAAGAGTTTCTGTCCTCAATTTAGTTATTCTAAATCTGTCATCTTTTTCCTCATTTCTTTGAAAGTGATGTTTTCTTCTATATTAAAAAATAGCCGTCCTCATATTACTAACAGATTGGTTTCAGTTTTTTTTTAGAACAGCCAGAGGGTGCCCAACTTTTATAAGAGCAGTTCCCAGAGTTGCTGCACGTATATGTTCAATTCTAATATTGCATTGGCACTGTAATAATTGAGTGATTTGAAGGGGTAAAATTTCATTCACTCTAAGATACTATGGTTTTGACTTTTAGGGAGAGCCTGCCTGCATTTTAAGACACATGGACCCAAATTCACCCTTGAAAATGCCTACATACAAATTTCCTAAAATTCTTATCTATGTAAAAACATACTATACAATAGGCAGGAGATGTCCAGCATGTTTCCCTTCCCCATCTGATCAGTCAGATCACTTGTCTCGTTAAGCTCCCTCACTGTCAATTTAAAGTCCATATTGCTCTCCTCAGCAAACTCTTCCTCCACAGTCAGGTGGCCTAATTCTAACTGTCGTGCTAATTACCTTTTTACCTGTCGCTGATTCAATCTTGTTCACCTGTGTCAGTGTGCAAAGAAGAGCATTCAGCTCCTCCCCTTCCTGAGAACTGACACAAAGAAAGGCCGTGGCAGGAGAGATAGGAGCATAGGTCACCTACAAAGATGGTCAAGAGCTACCCTGGTATGTAGGGTAAGTGAAAATTTCTTTCACCATGACTTTTAAATAGGAACAAATCACCTATTTGTGTCTTTTTTCCATCCATCCTTCCTGCCTACCTTTATCCAGTCAACAACCTAAGCATGTATTAAATTGCTAACTGGGTATTATTATTGTCCTCAGTGTGACAAAGATGACAAACTACCGTCACCACTGATTATAAGGTCATGAACAGCACTCATCCTTATCAAGAAATAAAACAAATTAAAGTAGCAACAGCATGAAATGTTTAACTTACCGAATTTATTTTTTTATAAAATAAAACCATCATAGCTATAGGAGAAAAGACATATCCATATATTTTTAGAACAGAAGGGCTATAAATTTGTAAAGTCTTCTTAGAAGCAATGTGGCAATGAACTCTAAGCTCTATAGGGCAGAAATCAATCTCTTTTGTTTTCCATTATATACCCATTGATTAATACAATGTTTTGGCATATGGGAACTGCTCAATAATTAA
>VMDR010028277.1:0-13225 GCA_007922815.1 Macrotus californicus
ACTGAACACCTCCCTACAGTACCTCTCCCAGGTACTGTTCTAGATGCTGTGGAGTCAGCGCTGAATATTAATACTTAAATTTTTATTAATATAGTGTTTTCTACAATTAAAAAAATTAAATTATAAGATTCATCCCTCTACTTCCCTATATATCTTCTTTCTCATATTAAATTTGTTATTCAATTTAATTTTTCCTTGATTAATGTTTTATAGTTTTTAAAAAATAATTGGAACTGAAAAAGATGTAACATAGATCTAAGAATTGACTCTTAAAAATAGCATAGTTTTCTAATATTTTGTGTGTGCTTTTTAGTTTTAAAAAATAACACCATCACTTTACTTACTTTTTCCATTTTTATTTTTAATTTTTTTCAATTACAGTTGGCATTCCACATTATATTAGTTCCAGGTGTCCAGCGTAGTGGTTAGGCATTTATATAACTTACGAAGTGATCCCTTCGGTAAGTCTAGCACCCACCTGGCCCCTTACACAGTTATTACAATGTTACTGAGCCCGTTCCCTGTGCTGTACTTCACATCCTTGGGAGCGTTCTGTGACTGCCAGTCTGTACTCCTTAATCCCTTCATTTTTTACCCGTCTTCCACCCCCAAGTCCCCTCCCATCTGGGAACCATGAGTTTGTGTGCAATTTTTGAATTTTATTTTTATTTTTTAATAACAGTGTTTACACTTACGGCCTTATCTCTACATAGAGTTTTGGTGACAGTTGCTCATTATTGCCTTGTTTTAATAGTATCTCGATCATCCTACAACTTTCTGTCTAATTAGATCCAACATTTATTCAGATCTGTCCAGCAGTGCAGCTGGAGTGGTAGTGAGTGAAAGACAGAAAGGTAAATGTATTGACTCCAGTGTGTTTGTTATATTACTTCTATGTTCCATGAAGGGTATTCTCACAAACATAAGATGTCAAAGGCAGAGAGGGCCATATTAAATTCAGGACAAGGAGGAAGCAGCAGGCAGGGGCCAGAACGTGCAGGGATTCCTAGGACCCACGGAGGAGCCCGAGTCCTGTGCCAAGAGCAAGGGTTGATGGGTGAAGAATCGATGAAGAAGGATTAGGACAAAAGTTCAGAGGTCAATTAGAAAGTTTCAGACACAGGAAAATTAACCATTGAAAGTATTGTTTTCTCTGTATAATTCATCCAGGGGATTTTACCCCCCACTTTTCCCAATTGATAAATTTAAAAAAAAATCTCACGGTTGTGAATTCAGGCGAGTACATCCACTTTCTAATTATGTAATTTAGGACAATTTGCTCTCTGTGCCTCAGTGTTCTCGTCTGGAAAATAGGGATAATAGTGCAACCATCCTGCAAGTCTTATTGTTGAGATTAAATGAGCTCTCAGAGTGACCATCTAGTACACACTGAAAATCAGTATACGCTACTGTTATTCTTATAGTTAGTTTATGTGTTTGATCTTTGAAATTTGCTTGGGAAACTTGTGCTCTATTTTTTGAGTTATTTATATGTTACTTAGACAGCAGTGTTTAATAGATTTCAGGGAGTTCTACCACCATGCTTTTATAGAATACTTTCCAACTGTGAGGCTGTTATTTTTGAAATAAATCTTGACCAATATGCCTTATAATTTTTTCTAGAGGAACATGTGACTTTTGTTTGCTTGTTTTTAGACCAGGCATACCAAGCACTAGTCTTCTCACACTGAAAACATCTCAGCTCGGGTACCAAACTTTTAGCTCACAAACACCTCCCTGCCCAACGGCGTGCAGTGATGTTGTGTTCTGGCCTTTCCTGCTTAAAGAAAGCCAGCCCGACTTCGGCCTCCTTGTAGCTGACCTGCATTTTCTATCTAGATATTGGCCTCCTATTTCAGCACTATATTAGCTCACCTCCCTGTGTGGACCCTCTTGCATTAGTTTCGCCTCAGTCAGCATAAGGCCTTGAAGGGCAGCGAAGCAAGTGAAAGCCTCCAGGTCCCTGCACCCACAGACTGTTATCTCACACAAGAACCCCACTGCTATGTGATTTTTACCACCCACTTTTGGCAACAAGGAAGGCCAGAACACAACATCATTGCACGCCGTTGTGCAGGCAGGTGTTTGTGAGCCAGAAGTCTGATGCCCCAGCTGAGATGTTTTCCATGTGAAAAGACTGGTCCCAGGAAACCGTATCTTCAGCGAATACTTGCCATTGGGTTCTCCCGTCTCTGTCCACAAAGGAAGTCACATGCAACCACCAGTACCCCTTTAAATTATTGCTCCTTTATTCTCTGGAATATTCAGTCTCAGAATGGATATGAAAAATGAGTCTGAGAAAACACCTTCTGTCCTAGAGAAGGAAAATGGCCCCGTTTTCTTAGTAGTAAAGGCTCTGGGTCACCGCCCTGGATGCCAGAAGAAAGGTCCCCTCTCCTTCTCGGTATATGGGGCTGCTTGTTTCAAGAGGTAAAGCTTGGATAGGTTCTGAGTTGTTGTTTTTGCCAGATCAGCTTTATTTATGAAAATTCGTCTCTAACTCTAGCAATCGGTAATTTCCCCTGTTTTCATTTTGCGTGTCTCCGTGGGAATTGAATGGGAGCTCGGGACAAGCTGTTCAGAGCAGCTTCCTGGACACACATTTTAAACTGCGACGTCTCTTTGATTTTAATTTATATTTTAGTGTTTCCATATTATCCGGTCCCAGAAAAGCTTTTCTCAGAATTTGCATGCCATTTTAGGTCTCTCTATTTTTTTAGACTAAACATGTTTTCTGTATTTCTTAGGCCTGGGACTGCAATTTACATGATCTGAATTGTTTGCCTACTTAGATCACGTTCTTTAGGCCGTTCTCAGCTCTTTACTAGGCTGCAGATAAATAGGCTTATATACAAAATCTTCTATTAAAAAATCTCTCTTTGGGATAACAGAGTGCTTTTGTTGTTGTTGTTGTTTGTCCTTGTTTTCTTTTGCAATTCACAGGCTTCTCACTTTGGATGCCTGACTGAATCTTTTTAATTACAAACATGAATGTTCCCCAAAGAAATATCTAACTTACAATGATGCACTGTATATAATATATTATCTGTATGATATATATTCCACACTAATTTTTATTTTTACTTTCATTTTGTTTAAAAGAAATTTGCTCTCATATGTCTATAATTTTGATGCCAGAGAAGTATTTTATATTATTAGGCTTTTATTATAACGCCTGTGAGTACTACCAGGGGTTTATTTCACTGCTGTGCCCAGTCCTCTGAGTGGATATAAAGGAGGGAAATTGAATTATTTTTCTTTCCAACCAGTAGAATTCAAACTAGATAAATTTGGTGCACTGAAGCTAAAAAATCAAAGTGTGTGTGTGTATATGTATATATATCTCAACAGCATGATTAAAAAAGGAACAACTGCAACCTAGAAGAGAAGGTCTAAAGTGAAGCAGGCGCAGCCTAGAGAGAAGTTTCTTACTTACCCCGAGTGCAGATTCTGGCTTTGCCCAGATCAGCTGTCTTCCTGCCATTACCATGACTCCTCATGTCTGTTAAAAGCATGTGTGTGTGTGTGAGAGTGTGTGTGTGTATCCTAAAACTGTAATTTATTAAAAATTGTGTATTTATTCTTACGTGTTTCAACTTCAGTCATCTTCAAGGTGTTCTCCATTTCATGCAATACACCTATTGAGAAATTTTTTCTACCGCTCAAAACAGTTTTTGAACTTGTCAATTTTGTTGCCTTTCAGTGCTTCTGCTATTTTTTGTTTCACCTCTTCTACATGGGCAAAATGTTTTCCTCTGAGGACTTTTTTCATCTGGGGGAACAAAAAAAGTCACTTGGGTCAAGATAAGGTAAATAAGAAGGGTAGGCATGGGGGTCATGCTGTTTTAGGTCAAAAACTGCTGAACACTCAGCATGGTGTGGGCAGGTGTGCTCATAAATCACCCATGATGAAATGGGCAAATGTGTTGAGGCTTCAAAAAAAATTCACTGAAGCCAAACACAGCCTCTCACAACAACGCCAGCTGGTCCACTGATACAGATGGGTTCCTAGGACATTCACCTAGCAAGGAAAGCCTGTACTACAAGGGGCCCACCCTCCAGAAGATAAAAGCCCTCCAGGTTTTGAGGGGTACCTCCTTATATATATATATATACACACATGTATATATAAATTTATTTTTTTAAATGTAAATATTTTAGTCTTTATATCAGTTTCAACTTCCTATTATTCATTCATTCTTTCCTTCAGCAAATAGTTATCAGTCATCTGTACGATCTAGGTGTGGTCTTGACCCTGGAAGGTTCATAATGATTACGACATCATGCGGAACTTAAGGGCTTAATATTTTCTAATTGAAGACAAACACGTATCAAACCAGTACCCTGATCCATACAATATAAAATGTTACAAGAAATACCAGTGAATGACAGACAAAGACAGTGGGTAATGTGAGGCACAAAGGAAAGATGGTCAGCGGGATTAGAATGGAGGCAGGTGGTGCTTTCGGAATGCTGAAAGCGATCCAGGCCCCAGCAGCAGATTTTTACATTGCAGTACTTTAATGGATGGGTGTGAGTGTTAAATTTTAGTCACTCCATACTTAGGAAAAATTGCCTGAGCGCTTTTCATACTGATAATTGAAGAAGAAAGTGGATTCAGCTCACAGTCCCCTAGAGGCGGACGCTGACATACCCACGCCTCCGCCCTCAGCATGTTTTTAGTGCTTGGGGGACACTCTGAATAGCTGAGATGCTTCAAAAGCTGGGCTGTGAAGTTAATCCATGTTTTTCTATAAATGTTACAAAACACAAAGGACCGTGGCTATTCTGAAGAAGAAACAGGGAAGTGTGTGATCAGTTTCTGCAGCTATGAGGACATGGATACTCTGAGCTCTGCAGATTCTTTTTCCCTTCCCTTACATAAAAAGATGAGCCAGCATGAAGAGAAGTCTTCGGAGCCTTAGGAAACAGAAAAATCTTCTTTTGGATATATTTTTTATTAGGTTTAAAAAAAAAAAAAACCCTTTCAACTTTGTTGAAAATTTCCCCTGAAAATATACTTTTGAATACCAATTGCCTTTTTGTCACACTGGAAAATAACATGACTTCACTCCCTCTGCCCCATGGGTTGCCAAAGTAGAAGCCGAAATTACCCTGTGGCCCGCCACCACGGAGAGAAAATGGTTCCTCTCGCATGGCAGAATGCAGGCCTCAATCATTCCAACTCACTTTCCTCCTTGTTTAAGTATAGCTCAGGAGCTCGTGCTAGGTGGGGTCGTTGCTAAAAGGGTGCACTATTTTCCACCAAGAGCTTGTGGGACACCCAAGTAGGCCACCAGGGTGTTGGGGGGAACCAGAAAAACAAAGGTATGAGGCCGCTCCTCCCACTCTGCCCTCCAATTGCAGGGTTATCGAAGCAGGGCTCTGAGCAGGCCAGCGGCTGGAGAACTGGAGAACTTGCGGCTCGGATGAGAGCAGAGCAGGGGGGTGGGAAGCAACACTGCAGGAAACCGATCTGATTAAATGCCCAAAGCAAGTTCAGGACATTTCAAAAGATGTCCTGTTAAAAAAAAAAAAATGCAACTCCCTCTCCCCCCGAAAAAAGAATCCAAAGACAAAAACCCTGTTTTGCTTTCCATGAAAAATTCATGAAACAAAACCTAGGAATTTCCCACAGTGCACGCAGGGGATGGGTGTTTCCACTTCAGAGCCAGCTGAGTGAGAGACAAGTACTGTGAAATATTGTTTCATGAACATGAATATAGAATATGCCTAAACACTTAGGAACTCTTTGTAGGCATATCCTTTTTTTTTTTTTTTTAATGTGGCCAGCTTTCCTTCATGTCCAAGGGCAGTCCTTGGAAGCACAGCCTGAAAACCCAGGAGAGGGTATCAAGGGGCAGGCCGACATGTTTCCTGATCTGTAAGCCTGCCAGAAAAACCCACCTCAGTTTAAGGAATGTGTTCGGCAGCAGAATTCCCTTGAAGGAGTTTCCTGAGCATTCCTTGGGCATTCGTAAGAGTCATGGAGTTAGAGGCCCTTCTTGCGCATGGGGAGCCTACATCCCCTTGCGCCAGCCTCTCTCTCTCCCATGGCATGTCCGAGGGAGACGCCTGGGAGAACTCACCGTGCCATGTGGTTCTCGCACAGGGCTCAGTGCACACACGAGAAACCAGAGCACGCACAGAAAGCCTGTTTCCAAAACCTCCTGACAAATGAAAATCCCCTTCACTCCAGGCTTCCAAACAGGGAGTGAGTACAGGCAGAGGTTTAAGATCACCAAGACCCCACTTGCAGGAACAAAAAGTTATGAAAACAGTTTCTGCTCTGAACGTTATGGTCTGATTCCTCTGATTCCGAAGGGTCATTCTGCGTTTTTTAAATCCCTTTTGTACTTCTTTGCCCAACCACTTTTCACCCATTCAACTTCCTACTCCTCTCTTGCATCCAGTTCTTTGTATGACTTGACACCTTGTAGCTTCACATGTCCGGAATACTTTCTGAGCAAATATTTTATGGAACTTCCTAAAAATACACAGGTAGAATGAAAATGTGGCCCTGTAAATAAAGGTGGCGCAGTGCTTAAATTTACTAGAAAACGTGCATAACTGTGTTAGTGTGGGATTCTCTGGTTCTGTCTCCACTGTGATTCTTTCCAGTGTTAAAAATGCCATTAAGACAGAAATAAACCTATGGCATTTTGCACTGGACTTTCTGAACACCAATTTTCATAGTAGTATGTTTTTGAAGTTCAGAACAGTCTGTTCTGCCATAAAGTGATAGTTATGCTCCTCAAAAATTCTGTTATCCAAAAAAAAAAAAATCACATGATAAAAAGAATTGCTTCAGTGGAAAAGATGTGATTCAGCGCTGGAAAGATAACAGAGTTAATTTTTTTAGTGGTAATGTACATTTTTGGGTGTGTGCTTTCAAAAAAAGAAATGCCTATAGGTGCTTAGACATATAATCTAAAGTTTATGGAGCAAATTCAGCATCTGATAAACATCTGACTTTTCCTGTTAACTACCAATACTCTCCTTAACTCAGGATCTTTATACATTTTATCATAATTAGTACTTCTGTCACTCATCAGTGGGCTAAACCAAGCAAGAAGCCACTATAAAAATACCTGTGTCATTAGGGGGGTGGCTTTCCTCTTCCTAGGTGCCAACTCCTGTTCGCAATTGTCCTATTACTTAAAGCAGTCTGGTAAAAGCACCAGATACACTTCCTCGTTCGTCAACTGCATTGTTGCTAACTGGTTTTTTTGAAGGTTGTGCTGCAGTTGGAGATGCAAATGCATGTCATGAGTTAAAATGAACTATAATGAGTTGATTTTGGATCAAAAGAAGCAGCCTATTTGAGGTTGAAATATTATCTGTTGACTGTCACTGAGAATCTTTTACTCCTTTGCCTGCTATAAACCATTGAGACAGGAGCCAAAAATATGGTCTTTTCTCAGGAATGCTCCATTTTTCTCCTGGGACATTTATTTCTATTTATTTTTGTCTCTTGTTTTTAAGGGGATTAAAATGATAACTTTGTGTTTGCCTGCGTGTAATTGTTTAGAACTGCACGTTAAAAATAATGAGATTTAATGACTGTGTTTCAAATTCTCATCATTAGGATACACTTTTTAAGGGTATTTCCAGTCGGTTTGTGGCACTGTGAAGAAGCTGCATGGGCTTTCATGAGGGTGAACCAGGTCTCACTCAACAGCCCTTCCAAAGAAGGGAACTCTGAGTTAAAGGAAAGCAAGCAATGCTCCTTTTTCCCTCCTAACTAAAGAGACCAGTTCACTTGCCAAGTGAAAACTCCAAGTCCCAAGAAATACCCTAAACAGAAAAATAAGCACATAGATGAATGCCTCCCCTTTTCCTCGTTGGTCTGGGGCCGACTGACAGCACCAGGTGGCAGCCCTCGGGAGCTGCCCGCGGCAGATGCCCTACCTGACAGCCAAAAGCTGGCAGGAATTAAGCAGAAACATGTGCTTCCTGCGGAGGGCAACGGTCAGCAGGTGGGATCAGCAGACGGCGTTACTCAGCCCGTCCTCCTGTGTGGTCATCTGGGCCGCCTCCCTTTCGGGCACGCTGGGCCCGGAACACGACATGTTCTCAGGGCTGTGCTGGAAGCGGTTCAAACGCAATTACGCTGTGTGTCGTTGCGGAATACATGACTTAGAGGTTCCACACAAATTGAATTTTGAGGCCAGCTTGAAATTACATTAGATTTGGGGGCTTTCACCAAAGCCTGCCTGAATCCCCCTGCATTCCCCGTAGGGTCATCTTTCTTTAATCATTCACTAATGTTTTTCTGGTTAGGTCACTGATTAATGGGTGATGTAAATCCTCCCCTCCCCCCCCCCTTACAATACTGTACACAATGTCTTACATAATTTGTCCTTTTCGGTGACTGTTGAGACAGCAAATATGAAACAAATTTCTGAACCTCAAGAAATTGACATTTCTAGTTCTGCTCTGTACTCCGTCTCTAGCTAAGCCTAGAAGGTGGTAGAAGCCGAAGCCTAGTACTTCTTTGCTGTTGTCTGTAAGGACACTTTTACAAACTGGCAGAGACCAAGAGAATTAAACAGATTTGACTCATGAGAAAAGCACTGGCCCCCCCAGGGCAGGAAGCACAGATGCCCACCCTCAGATCAATAGCATCCTGCATCTCAGCTGAGTGCTTCATTTTTCTTGATATTCTATGAAGGCAATAAACTGTGAACCTCAGAAAATTGTTTGAGGTACAGGTAAGCGAGAAAGCTACTTCCATCCTTGCTTTGTTTCTGCAAACTTTTGTGCATCACAGAAGCACATAACCAACACATGTCTTAGGTTCGAATATTTCTCTGATGAATTAGAGTCAGCTAGCCTATGTACAAAAGCTTTTATTTTTTCACTTTTTCATCACAGAATGTATTAGGGAACCTCAACAAGGAAAGTGTAGCTTATGATGTCTCTTGTTTCCTCTGAGGAGAAGAACTTGGTTAAGAAGATTCCAAAGCCAGGGCAAGATGATGGATAGTTTGGGTGGAATTTGAGGGGGACTCAGAAGGCAGGTGACATAAGCAACTGGGTAAGCCCACTCGACAAAACTAGTTTCAGCAAATGTGGCATCAAAGTGTATTTTATAAAACATACAGTGAAATGCATCTTGTTTCCCATTAGTTTTCATTTGCATCTATTCAAGGAGCCTACTGTGTGCAAGGCTCTGTGTTGGAAACTGGAGAGAGAGGATGAATAAGACACAGTCCTTGGCCTTAGCAGATTATGGCTGAGCGAGGGACAGACATATAAACTAGTTTCAGTGCATTGTGTTGGGTCCATGGCACAGGTTTCACGGGTGGCGTGAAGGAGGGACTTTCAGCAAAGCCTGGGGAAGTCATTCCTTCAAAGGTCCTGCTTCCGTTACAATAGTTAAAATGCTCAAGACTATTATTTGCACTAAAGTTTTTTTTTAAGTTTAACACACACACATGTGTTTATGTATTTTTGAAGCTTATGTACATACATACATATATAGTGTGTATATGTATACATGTGTATGTGTAGGTTTTGGCCAATTTTCACTGTGGGCACACCCAGGTAATCTGCCTCCAGATCAACAAATAGAGATGATGGCACTCTGGGAGCCCCTTTGTCCCCTCCCGTGAGACCACCTCACTACAAAGAGAACGACTATTCTGCATGCATTTAAACTTTATATAATGGAAAGTACTCTTTTGTATCTGGCTGATTTTGTCAATATTATGTTTGTGAGATTCATCTATATTGTATAAGAATGATTCGTTCCTTCTCTATGATATATAGCATTCTATTCTGTGAATATACCCATTCTCCTGTGATGAAATGTGGGTTGTTTCCTGTTCGAGCTGTTATAAATATTGTCTCTAGGAACATTCCTATATGTGTCTTTAGTGAACAGACGCATTCATTGCTGTTGGGCACATAATACCTAGGAGTGAATTTCTGGACCATAAGGAGTGCATATGCTCAGCTCTCACAGATACAGCCAACCTGTTTGCAAAGTGGTTTTCAGCAGTTTGCGGGACACCATCTGTGGACTCAAGTTCCATTTGCTCCATACCCTCCTCAATGCTTGGCATTGTCTGCCTTTCCCAGTTAGCCAGTCTCTTCGATATATAGTGGTCTTTCACTGCAGTCTTATTTAGGAAACCTGGGAGTTATTTTAAATTATAAACTCAAAGATGTGTTCTCACAAACAACTGCTCTGAACAGAGAGCTGGTAAAATTGGAAAAGGAAGCTATTCAGTGATTTCATCCGTTGTTCTGTGGGACTTTGAGTACTAGGTATTTTTGCAATAGGCTCAGAATTTTGAAGCATCTCTCAAACTCATGCCTCTTCTGTAGTCTCTTCCTTTCCATCCTGTATTTACCTCTCCACGAGCTTCCCCAAACTAGAAATAATAATAAAAGCGATAGTCATAGCTGGTAATTATTGTGGGCTACTATATGCCAGGTACTGTTCTGAAGCACTTTACACATACATATATTTTTAAACCTCACAATTCCATGAGTTAGATGGTGTTATTCTCTCCATTCTATAGATGGAAGAATGAGGCCCAGAGAGGGCAAGTCACTCATCCAGGTTACACAGGAAGTCATGGAGCCTGGGTTTGAACTGAGGTGAACAGACTCTGACGCCATGCTCTCAATCCTTATACTGCCCTATGCTGGTGAGGCTCTCAGCTTTCCCTTTTCTCTCTAGAGTGTATGTCTATTTTTCAGTAGAAGTAGATCAGGCAACTACCGTTTCTTAGTAGGTATCCTCAGCTAAAAAAAAGTGCTCTACCAATTAGGATACTTATTGAATAGATGTCCCAAGCTATTGTTAGACACTATGGTGCATGTAAGGCAAAGAGTTTAATAAGATTTTGTCCTTGAAGGGAACCTGTAAACTTCCAAATTTTTTTCCATCTATCATCTCATTTAAAAGTTAACTGAGGACGTAATTTGCTATTAAGAAGTCAAGTGAGTTGCCAAAGTTCAAATGGCGTGTTAATAATGGCAGAAGCAGGGACTGAGCCTCAACCTGGGCCCTGGAATTTCCCGATGAACTTTAGGATTTAGTGCACAGAGAAGAATTTGAGAATAAGGTGAAAAAATGCAAAGGATAAAATTTTGTATGATCTAGGTCAGAAGTTCTTCCAGGTCAACACAGGGATGAATCCATTAATGCTATGAGTCAAGACCATCTACTGATTTTAATTTGCAATTGCCATAGCATATTCCAGTTGGTTTTCCCCCCAAGTTTCTGGTCTATTTTTTGGGAGGGAGAGGTTGCATTTTTAGTAGTACTAATGTCTAACTGGTTTCCTAAGGACCAAATTTAATACTTGAATTACTAATAAACTTAAACATATATAAAAGTTTGACTTAATTCTGGATAATAACCAATAACCAAGAATGAATAGTGCAGTCCCATTGTGGTTTTTGAGTCATAAAAGTTTACTTTTCCCAATTAATTACCCCAGAAATTGAAAAAAGAATGTTATTAGTGACTTTTATACCATCCAGTTGACAATTCTGTAATTTTCTTAACATTTGTTCACTAAAGAAAACAAACCTCATTTCCATGTGCCACTATGTTGATAAATGTTGACTCTAAAAGGACATTAAGTAGTTCCGTGCCACCTACTTATAAACACCTCCGTCATATGTTGCTTCCAAACTTCACATCTGAAATGTTGGCGGAGAAGCCAGGGCCAAATGAACATGTGAGATTGGCTGACCCCCCACAGTGGTACTCTCGGTCTCCATGCAAGGACTGCTCTGATATCAGAGAAACGACTTTCCCCACACTGTCCCCACATTTTCTAAACTGCTCATAGACTTTGATTCAAGTTTGATAGGAGTCCCTCATCTCAACAGCTTACACTTGGTTCCCATGGAGACCCAGGAATCTCCCACTCCTGTTTTAGATTTGAGACTCTTCTAGGACATGAATGGGTCATGAAATCGTTTGGGGGAGGGGGTGTGTAACCAGCATTAAAATTAAAATGCAATAGAATAGAACAGAAAAGAAAACAGAGTGCTTCACCTTGTCATCTGAAACTTGCTTCGGTGGGACGTGCATGACTTAAATGTTGTATCGTGAGTCCTGATGTGAAATACATTTCTTGCTGTGGTTGTGTCTGTGCCAGATATTTACCTCCTGTCTCTCAATGCTGAATCCACCCTCTCAACACTGCCCTGCGGGGTTGGTATTGGGATTCTCCCTTCCTGCTGGCTCTCTGTTAGGTTCTGCAGATAAGAGGCACTAGAAGAGGATGGAAGGTGGGAGGAGCAGAGAGGAGGTTTCCTTTCTGCTTTTCTGTTTCCTGTAGGATGGATCCACAGCTGCCCTGGCCCCAGCCTCCAGCTTCCTACAGCTTCTTTCGGGAGAGACCTAGAGAAGAGATTGCAAGCTGATAGCCCATGGTTTTCATCTGGCTGGCAAATATGTTTTGTTTGGCCTATATGCTATTTTTTAAAATGTCAAGTAGCTGCCAAAGTGTGAAAGAAATGTACATTTCCAGGATCTCACAACAATTGGAAACTCAGGGAATGCCGGGTCCTTCTTCCCACAGGGTAGCAAGTACTGTATGGAGCAACTGTCTAGTTTTTCATAGTCCTCACTAGTCCTTTATGCTTGGACGTTTATTCTTTCCTTTATGTTGCTTGTCAGGCTGGCTCCAGACATTTGCATTTTGACACTTGACTTAGAGGAAGCAACCTAGGGTAATCGGGGCTAGAAGCACTGTGGCTGCAGAGAGGAAGGGGGAGGAGGTGAAGAAAATCAGATAAAATAGATGCAGACTACTTGGATGAGTGAGCTAGGAGGAATGAGCTGCCAACGGAATGGGCATTGGGGGAATGTGTGAAGAAGGGTAGAGGTGCTGTTTATTGAGTTGCATTATATGATAAACCCCTGTTCTCCTTCTGTCCACAAGATTGTCAATAAGACTCCCCGACTGGTGTGTGTGTGTGTGTGTGTGGCTTTCTTCTGTGCCGAGACCACTGGCAATGGGCTCAGACTGACGTAGGCACAGGGAGGACTAGAGGAGAAATGGCCTGGGAAAGCCCTGACACAGGTCAGTCACAGGACAGTTTGAATTTTTTTTTTAAGAAACAAGGTTTTTGAAGTACATAGCTATGGCTCTCTAAACATTTGGTATTATAAAATTAATTATAATTGATGAGACCCATTAACTTCCACTAGTGAAAAATACTGCAATTTTTTTTTCTCAATTATTGCTTG
>VMDR010028278.1:0-13218 GCA_007922815.1 Macrotus californicus
TCATTTTCCTGAAAAAAAGATGTGGAAAAGATGGAGCATGAACACCCGGGATCTTGACTAGGTAGGTGAAGAAGCAGCATAATGAGGGCCAGTCACCTCATCCCATCTCCTCCAGCTAGGTCTCCTTAGCATGCTGCATAGTAGGAGGAATGGAAAGAAGGAGCTGCCAAGCAAGCACCTCCCACTGCGCCAGGACTTGGGAAGCCAGTTTCTCTGGAACAGATACTTCAAAAAGAAAGACTTGGTGAGAGAACATCTTCTAATCTAACTGGTTTTGGGCAAGGATTTCTTTACCTCATTCCAAGAGATGAAAGGTCTTTTGCACAAGGCTTTCTTTTTAAAGCAACATGTACAAAAATGTTTGAGTGGTGGTAATTTATTTCTAACACCCCTCAGAATTCCCTGAAGAAACAAGAGTCAGTGCAATGGAAGATGGGGTCATTCAGGCAAAATAGGGTTAAGGGGCTGCCATCAATAAGTGGGCTCTTTCTGGCCTTCCTTAACTATATTAATAAAAATCTCATAGAACTCCTTAACCCTATGCTTATCAAATTCTAAAGCAGTTTATTGCTATATCTCTGCTTGGATTTTCTAAGAGTGGAACAAAAGACATTCTGATCCAAGATAAAATTCCAAAAGTACCATCACATGCTACCAAGAAAAGTCACTTCCTTCTTGAAAAGTAGGACTAAAAAGTAAGTTGCAAAGGAAAACAAATGCTGGAAGCAGGAAATACTGCTGCTGGTATTTTCTTAAAAAGAGCATCTTCAACATGTGGAAAAACCAGCAAGTCCATTGGCATCTCCTCTCTCATTTCTAACATCAGAGTCTGCCAGTTTCTCTCTCTTCTGAGAAAGTGTTTTAGTGAATCTGCTTCCATGACCTCCAAGCTGTCCATCCCAACGTGATGAATTGCCTGTTGAAATCCTAGAAATGAGAAAATCTAGGAGATATAGACTGTCCTCATTATTTGCAGTAGCTGTGGTCTGTAGTCACCATGAATATTAAATTACAGAATACTGAATCCTTGCTCCTAGGTGAGGTTACTGTGAGGCTGTGAACACGTTTTCATCAATGGATCGATACATAATTTTGTTTTATGTGTGTATCTGTTTAAAGATACTTTGTGTGTGTGTATATATATGTATATATAATTATGAATATATAATTGATTCATTAACATCGTACTCATGGCCAACAGTATGACTATTTCATGACTGAAGAGTGTGCTATGTAAAACACTTTCTCCATAAGGCTTAGGAACATTCAATGGCACTGCAGCACTGCACTTTTGGGCCATTTTAAAGAGGGAAATCACAAAAAAAAAATTTTAAAGCACAAAAATGTAAAAAACATGGCAACTAATTCACTGTGAAAAGGATGCTTGTTTGAAGTCTGAGAACTGAAACAAAGAAGGTGGAGCATTGCCTTATTCCCCCTGAGCTGGGAGCATGCTACTCTGTTCATGTCTGTGATTGATGAAGAAAGAGCACAAGTATTGATCTGGAGTTACAGATGAATGTTAATGAGTAGGCAAATTTGCAAATATGGAATCTATGAATGAGGAGGATCGAGTGTACTTCTCACTCAGGCCAGATCAGACCAGCACCCAAGGCATCTGCCCCCTTGTCCTCTCCACCTCCTCTGGGTTGGCCCAGCATGGCTTGGCTGGCTCCCACAGATGGAGTCCGCTTGTGAAGGCACTGGACAAGGTGCCCAGAAGAGGGGAAAAAAGGACATGCAAATACCTTTCTCCCCCAACCTGCTTATAATCAATCTACTGGGGGAGAAACGGGCTCATGAATAATGATGGTTTAAGACTCAGTTTGGTAAGTGGCTTCATAGGCTAATGAGATGAAAGATATGGTAGATTAAGAAGGTGTACAAGTACTTCATACAATTTTACTTTGTATTCTTCAGCTTTAATTAAACCATTTTATGTCACAGCACAAAACAAAAGTTGTTTCAGAGCAGATACCGAGAATGGGATTGTCAGATTCAGCAAATAAGACGGCCAGTTAAATCTGAATTTCAGATAAAAAATTATTTTTAATATGAGTGTATCCTGTTTATACTAAATACTTTATGCTTATATATTAGTGTGAGTATGTCCACTGCCATAAGCAGAGACAGGCAAAACAGTGGAGAAGGGAAGAGAATGGGAAGTGGATGAGGCAGGGAAGCCAGGCACAAGGGAAAGAGGAGGGAAGGTTTTCTTTTACTTGGGGATAATTACTTCTTCCTCAGTAGGCAACTAGGATGACCAAGTGAAATAAGAGTGTTGAAGTCTCCTGCACAGTGCCCCCAAATAAGAGTCATTGTCATTACTGTCTTTATTTCTCTCTTAGGCAAGAGGGAGAACCAGAAGCTTGAGATGTTTTGTTTTCTTTTTATTTTGTTCCCAAGCCTGTTCTGGCCCAGGAAATATCATCATAGAGAGGCATCAAAACTGCATTTTTTTAACATAGGAGAAAATAGCTTTCTTCACAATTATTCTAATTTCCTTAAGGCTGAGTCTCACCATGAAGAGTAAAAATGTCAATTACATATCTCCTTGTAAATCTCATCTAACATCGGATTGTTTGAAACTTCTAAATACCAATTTTTCAAATTTTAAAGTGGATGCTTGTTGATTTTGTAATATATGGCTGTGAAATTCCACTTAAGGTATTTATTTACCTTTGTTAGCATTCCTAAAATGACCTTCCACACATTTGTTTTATTTCTTGCTTACTGTTTTTTCAGAACCAAACAACAAAGGTTCTGAACGATGAAAAACTGATCAAGAATCATGGCAGCTCACTCTCTAACTTCTCTCAAATGGAACCATTGCTTTGTGTTGCTTTTTTAACATAATTTTCATACTTGAGAACTCAGCAGTGGCAGCAAAGGTCTTAAGCAATAACAGTGAAATTTGTTAATTGATTCACTTAAAAATATTTTTATGTTGTGTACTACAATAGGTAAATCAGTGTTCTGGTCTCTGGAGAAACAGCGATAAACAAAAAGTAGATGAAAATCTCTGCTCTCTTGAAGTTTACATTTGAGGGGGTTAGACAACAGACAGATGAATAAATAGCTTTAACACCTGATCTTGGGTGAGTGTTTCCAATATATACAGATCCTCTGTCAGAAAAAAGAGAGCTTAGAGCTCAAGAGCTAAGTGGGAGAGACTATGAACATGGACACTAGGCCCGCCCACAGGTGTCCTCCACCAGAATAGTATGGACTACATATGGCACCTAGAGATAGGCAGCTATAGAAATGGGCAGCAAACTTGAGGTGAGCTGATGTGGGCTCACAGAGGAATACAGACAGGGTAGAGGCAGGGCTAGGAGGTGTGGCAGTAAACATAAGCATCTCAGCCCTGAGTGGTGTTCAGAGAAGCTTTACAGTCCCCATGAGCCAGGCCAGAGGAGAGCTGGGATTGTGTCTTAGATGACCTAGGATAGAGGAGAAGTCACCTAAGGGTCAAAACAGAGCCCCAGGCTCTACAGGTTTGACACTCTGACCCTGGGGCCAGGCATTTATACATTCTATCAACATTTATTAAGCATCAGCTATGGGTCATCACTAAGTATAGCAGTGAATAAGACACACAAAACTCCCTTTTTTATGGATTTTGCATTTAAAGGTCGATAATAAACACTATTAAAGAAGGAAGTTAAGGAACACAGGGAAGGTATAAGCAATTTTAATAGAGAGGACAGGATAAGCCTTACGAAGATGACATAAAAGAAGTAAAAGAGAAGATATATGGCTAAGTGGTGGTGGTGGGGGAATGAGTGCAGGCAGAGGAACCAGCACATGCAAAGGCCCTGAGGCAGGAGCATACCTGAGGAACAGTGAGGTCATCAGTGTGGCTGGAGCTGAGTAAGCTAGAGGGAGAGTAGTAGTTGCTGAGGCCAGAGAGGCAATGGGTGAGTAGGTGTGTGAGGTAGATGGAAAGAAGAAGATACATAAATGATTGAGTGAACTTTTGCTTTTACTATCAATGATATGGAGAGAAGCCCTTTAGAGGTTGCTGAGTGAGGACTGCCATGGTCTGACTTAGATTTAAACAAGCTCACTTTAGCTGCTGTGTAGACTAGAGAGGTAGAGAGGCCATGGACAATTCTAAAGTCAAAATTTTAATTAGGTAGTAGGTGACACGATGCTGAGTCAGCTCAGCCACTGCCCCCTGCTTTCTTACATTCCTTTGTCTAAGAATAAGATTGAGGACAGAGCCAGAGGCAGGTGGGGACAAAGCAACCTTAACTATGGGAGAAATAAGCCAAGTAGGTAGGTTGCTCTCAGCCCCAGTTCCACATATATACCTCAAGCGGCTTTGAAACATTTGATGCAAGACCCACTTAATTGTTCTTCATTGGAAATTTTTATTAAACCCCAGATGATTCTAATGTGCAATCAGAGCTAAGAATGACTGACGGGCCACTGCAAATGGGTACCACAAAGAGCAGGTGGTCACACATCCATTCATCACACATTTCTTAAAACTTTATTATGCCTAGCTGGGAGCCACACTGCCTAGCACATAGAAAGTGCTCAGGAGATGTTACATTTTACTATTAATTAACAATGAGGGAGGTTGAAGTTCTTTACTATAGGGACTATGATCATAACTATGCTTTGGAAATTTTATCTGACAGTGGTAGGTAAAATAATTGTGTCTTGGAAGAGAAACTGGTGAAAGGGAGAATGGGTTAGAGAAATGGTTCTCAATCGTCAGCATGTAACAATTACCTGGAGGATTTATTAAACCAGAGATCTCTGGGACCCACCCCCAGAATTTCTGATTCAGGGAGTCTGGAAAAAGGCCTGAGAATTTGTATTTCTAATAAATCCTCAGAGGGAGATCCAAGATGACAGCAGGGTAGGTGGAAGCTACAGTAACCTCCTGCCAGGACCAAACTGGAATTACAACTAAATCATAGAAAAATCATCCTGAATAACCAACTGAACACTAGCTGGAGAGAAGTCTTATAACCAAGGACTTACAAAAGAAACATCACTACAATGAAACTAGTAGAAAGTATGGAGGCATAAGAGAGCTAGCTGGGCTCCCACTGGTGACAGCTGAAGTCCCAGAGGGATCTTTCAGTGTCCAAGGGGTTCCCCCTGAGAAGTGTGGTGTCTAAACCCCAAAGTGGGCTCACTGTCCTAGAGCAACAGGACCAGGAAAGGAAACCAAATAACATCCAGCTGTGAAAAGCAGCACAGTTTCTACACCATGGAAAAAATGGCAGAGATGGAGAGAGCCTCATAAAGGGTGAATGCACAAAATTTTATTTGCAACCACTTTCCTTGGGCTCCAGCTAAGGGAGAGCAGAGTGGACTAGAACCACAGAGGACAGTCTGGGGTTGGTGATTCTGAGGAGGGAGCTGAAGGGTAAGTTGCCAGGATCCCTGTGCTGAGTCATTCCCAATACTGCAGGAGCCATCTTTCTCAGGCAGATCACTCCTCTCCAAGTGGCATCAGCCTGAGGGGAAGCAATCGCCCCACAGGAATCCCTCTTACCCCACCCTGTGGAGCTTAAGCTGAGCTGCAGAGGAGTACAGCTGGAAGCAATTTCAGTGGTTAAGCTTAACAGAAAGTCTGCAGATGAAAGCAGATCTCTGGATCTCAGAGACTTTAACTGACCTGCCCCTGGCCTGGTGTGCAGCCTTGTTCTTTCTGCACACAAACAGGCCCAACAAAGGTAGCCACAAGCTGTAGATCACTGATAGCTCCAAATAGGTTGCCCAGGGCCAGTCACAGGCAGCGTCTGACATAGGACTACACCAGAGTCTTTGCAGATCCAACTAATACATAGAAACAAACACAAAGAAGAAGCCAAAATTAGAAGACAAACAAACAGGCCACAAATAAAAGAACAAGAGAGTTCTCTAGAAAAGAACCAAATAAAATGGAAGCAAGCAATTTACCAGTGTAAAGTTTAGAGTAATGATTATAAGGATACTCAACAGCATGAAAAAAGACATAGAAACCATAAAAAAGGACCACTCAGAAAAAATAATGCAATATCTGAGATATATAACACACTAGTAGGAATAAACAGTAAGTTAGATGAAGCAGAGGATCAAATCAGTGATTTGGAAGACAAGGTAGAAAAACACCTAAGCAGAGCAGCAAAAAGAAAAAAAGAATTTTAAAAAATGAAGAGAGCTTATGAAACCTTTCAGAAAACATGAAGCATATCAACATCCGCCTCATGGGGATACTAGAAGGAGAAGAGAGTAAGCAAGAGATTGAGAACATATTTGAAGAAATAATGACTGAAAACTTCTCTAATCTAGTGGAGGAAAAAGACACACAAGTTCAGGAAGCACAGAGAGTCCCAAACAAGGTGAACCCAAAGAGGCCCACACCAAGACACATCATAATTAAAATGGCAAAGCTTAAAGATGAGAGAATCTTCAAAGCCACTAAAGAAATGCAGTCAGTTACCTGCAAGAGAGCTCCAATTAGACTGTCATCTGATTCCTCAATAGAAACATTTAAAATCAGAAGGGATTGGCATAAAATATTCAAGGTGATGAAAAGCAAGGATCTACAACCAAGCCTACTTTACCCAGCAAGGCTGTCATTTAAAATTAAAGGAGAAATGAAGAGCTTCCCAGACAAGAAAAAGCTAAAGGAGCTTGTTAGTACCAAACCAACACTGCAACAAATGTTAGAGGGCTTGCTTTAAGAAGAAGGAGTTCCACCAAGATGGAGGCATAGGTAGAAATGCTTTACCTCCTCACAAAACCAAAAGAAGGATAACAGCCAATTTAAAAACAATAAACAACCAGAAGTGCCCCAAAATCAAACTGCATGGAACTCTGACAACCAAGGAGTAAAGAAACCTTCACCCAGACGAGTAGGAAGGGTGGAGATGGGAGGTAGGAAGCCAAGTGGAGAGGACGTTTGGCAAGGTGGTGAACTGTGTGGGCAAACCTGGGCTGGTTGAATGAGAAACTAAAGAGTCACAACCTCTAGCTGTAAAATACTGCAGGGGTTGCAACAGCAGGAGAAACTCTTAGTCTCACATGAGAGTTCATTGGAAAGTGGGACTAGAGCGGAACAAGGGAGTGGCATTGTTTCCTCTCTGGCCCTCCCTCACAGACAGGCCACATCACAGCAAAGAAGGTTGCCCCACCCTGGCAAACACCTAAGGCTTCACCCCATAACAACTTAACAAGTGCACCGAGACAAAAAAAAAAAAATATGGCCCAAATGAAAGAACAGATCAAACTCCAGAGAAAGAGTTAAGCAATGAAGAGATAGACAACCTATCTGATGCAGAGTTCAAAACACTGATAATCAGGATGCTCATAGAACTGGTTGAGCTAGTCACAAAATGAAGGAAGAAATTAAGGCTACCCAAAGTGAAATAAAGAAAAATATACAGAGAACCAACAGTAAAGGGAAGGAAACTGGGACCCGAATCAATGATTTGGAATAAAAGGAAGAAATAAACATTCTACTGGAAAAGAATGAAGAAACAAAAATTTTTAAAAATGAAGAGAGGCTTAGGAACCTCTGGGACAAGTTTAAGTGCTCTAACATCAGAATCATAGGGGTGCCAAAAGGAGAAGAACAAGAGGAAGAAATTGAAAACTTGTCTGAAAACATACTGAAGGAAAACTTCCCCAATCTGGTGAAGGGAATAGACTCCCAGGAAGTTCAGGAAACTCAGAGAGTCCCAAAGAATTTGGACCCAAGGAGGAACACACCCAGGCACATTATAATTAAGTTACTCAAGATTAAAGGTAGAGAATCTTAAAAGCAGCAAGAGGAAAGGAGAGAATTACCTACAAAGGAGTGCCCATCAGACTGTCAGCTGATTTCTCAAAAGAAACCTTGCAGGCAAGAAGGGGCTGGAAAGAAATATTCAAAGTCATGAAAGGCAAGGACCTACATCCAAGATTACTCTATCCAGCAAAGTTATCATTTAGAAAGGAAAGGCAGATAAAGTGCTTCCCAGATAAGGTCAAGATAAAGGAATTCATCATCACCAAGACTTTATTATGTGAAATGTTAAAGGGACTTATCTAAGAAATAGAAGATCAAAACTATGAACAGTAAAATGACAACAAACTCATAACTATCAACAACTGAACCTAAAAAACAGAAATAAACTAAGCAAATAACTAGAACAGGAACAGAACCAGAGAAATGTAGATCACATGGAAGGTTATCAGTAGGGAGGGGGAGGGGAAGAATGAGGGCAAGGTACAGGGGATAAGAAGCATAATTTGCAGGCATAAAACAGATGGGGAGAGGTTAAGAATAGTATAGCAAACAGAGAAGCCAAAGAACTTATATGTACAACCCATGGACATGAACAAAGGGTGGGATTGGGGAATGCTAGAGAGTGGGGGGTACAGGGTGGAGTGGGGATAAAGGGGAGAAAAAAATTAGGACAACTGTAATAGCATAATCAATAAAGTATACTTAAAAGAAGAAGAAGAAAAGGGGGGAAAAGAGGAAAATAGTTTAAAAAATAAAATGGCAAAACATATCTTTCAATAATCACTTTAAATGTAAATGGCTTAAATGCTCCAACTAACAAGTTCCCAGGGAGATGCTGATGCCCATGCTGCTGGTCTGAAAAACGCACTTTGAGACTACAGTGCATTGGCCTTGGCTATTGCAAATGGCCAAGTGAGAGGTAAGAAAGGCCTCATCCACTTAGGAGAAGATGAGAGAAGAGAACAAGCTGAGAAGCGCTATGCAATAAGTAAGTTCAATAAGAATGTTGCAATTGATTGGCTGAAGAGGGGGCAAGGGAAGGGCCCAAAAGAGGAAGAACATGATGTTGCTTGAGGTCAAGGTTTGGGAAAATGGCCCAAGATGAGGAGCAGCCTCTTTTATGAGGTATTTATTTTAGTTTTGCTGTTAAAAGCAAAAGATGTTTTTTGTTTCCTCTGTGCAGAATTTTGCTTTTTTACCCTTAATAAATAGTATAATAAATTCCACAGCCTTATTTGTTTTATCAAATAAAAGAATGCCTGCCAATATCTCTTAAGCTAAGAGTATAGCTCAATTCCAGAACATCTTGTAGTGGTTATTTCTAACATGTTCTGGAATCTGTACATAGGGTACTCAGTTCTTTAACAAACCCACATTTGAAATTGAATTGCTAGTGTACAGGCTTATCAAGGTTATTATGTCTGCAAAATAATTTACAGCAGATGCAGACCAGGAGGTCCATCTCTGATATTGCAATTATTTCAGTAATCCATAAATTCAATGGCTGTTCATAGAGCAATAAATGCTGTGCAACTGTTTCTATTTCTGATTGACTTTTTTCATAGATGAAACAATACAAATGGTTTAAAATTTGTTCCTTATAAAAGCATGTGATGTTGAAAAATCCATGCCTGCAATTTAAAAAGCCTGCTCTAGTATTGAGGATCTGTTTAGTAGATTTAACAGTTTATAATTTGAAGAAGTGATAGAGGCGAGATATCCTTTTCATTGTCTGGCTAGCGAATAAAGCATGGTGTTCAGATCCTCTACATTATATCACCTGTTCATAAAATTCATATATACTGGCCTGGCCTTAGGTTTTCTAAATATCTTGGCTATGGCCTCAGAATCTGCATATTAAAATATGGACCAGAAGTTTAAGAGCCACTCATTCAGGAGTAATACAGTTTTGGTCAAAACAACAGGCAAGCTATGCAAGAAGTTAGAGCAAAGAAGCTTGACCAGAATGAGGGTTTTCATACAAGTCCATTTCTACATGCAATTAACTATAAATAGTCATCAAATTTCAGAGCAGAAAACAGGCTCAATAGCAGCTTGTCAATAAATGTATCAGAGGAAGCTCAAACTACAACTCAGGCCTTCTTTCTCTTAAGTCAGTGCTATTTTTATCAACTCTGACGATTTTATTTATTTATTTGTTTGTTTATTTATTTATGTATGTTTTTACTTAATCATTTGTTTTTGTGGCTATCACCATTCCAGAGCTTTTATGGTCAATATACAATTTACTTTTCTTGCCAGAAATTACACATTTGTTAGCTAAAAACAAGTGAAAATAATTTGAACAAGGATCATGAAACTTTTATGTTCCTTCCTCCACATGTACCATTGGGCTACCTCTGCATATTTTACTGAGATGCATTCTGTTTTTTTCCCAATGCTAGCGGTGAAAGCTTATAGTAATTTTTAAGAAAATTTTGTTCACCTTTATAGAGTCATAGTTGACTTACAGTAAAATGCATATATTTTAGTCACGCAGTTTGATGATTAGTGACATTTGTATGTACCCGAGCATCCCTTATAATTCCTCCTTTCCCTCCCTACCCTTCCCTGTCACCAGAAACCACTGAACTGTCTTCTGTCACAATAGATTTGCTCAATTTTTCTCAAGTTTTAAATAAATCAAATAATAAAGTACATATTTGGGGGATTCCTTCATTCATGTAGTTGCATGTATCATAGTTCTTTTGTTTCTATTGCTAAGTAGCACAGTGGTACCCTTGTCTGTGGTTTTGCTTTCCATGGTTTCAGTTAACCGAAATCAATTGTCGTCCAAAAATATGAAATGAAAAATTTCAGATACAAACAACTCATAAGTTTTAAATTACACACTATTGTGAGTAGCATGATGAAATCTTGAGCTGTCTTGCTCTATCCTACCCGGGATATGAATCATCCCTTTGTCCAGTATATTCACACTATATGAAGGGTTACCACAAAAAAAAAAACTGGAATTTATAAAAAATTGTGTCATTATTCTTACATGTTTAAACTTCAGTCACCTTCAAAGTACTTCCATTTGATGCAGTATACCTATCAAGACATTTTTCACTGTTCAGAACAGTTTTTGAACTTGTCAATATTAATGTCTTTTAGTGCTTCTGTCGTTTTTTGTTTCATCTCTTCCACTTTGGCAAAATATTTTCCTCTGAGGACTTTTTCATCTGGGGAAACAAAAAAATAGTCACTGAGGCAATATTGGGTGAATAGGAAGGGCAGGGCATGAAGGTCATGCCACTTTTGGTCAAAAACTACTGAATATTCAGCACGGTGTGGTCAGGCGCACTTGTAAATCACTCATCCTGAAATGGGGAAATGTGTTGAAGGAGTCTTCAAAAACAATTCACTGAAGCCTAATGCAGCCTCTCATGACAATGCCAACTGGTACACTGATACAGATGGGTTCCTAGAACACTCACCTAGCAGAGGAAGCCTGTACAACAAGGGGTCAGCCCTCCAGAAAATAATTCCAGGTTCCCCCTTGTATACTCTATCTACTCATTAGTTGCTTGGTATCAGATCATCTGTTGTGTTATTGCAGTGCTTGTGCTCAATAATGGACACAAAGTGCAGGAGTAGGGATGCTGTCATTTTGGATATGCCAAAGAGAAGCAGTCAAGTGTTTCCTTTAAGTGAAAAGGTGTGTAAGTATAGGAAAAAACATAGTATATATAGGGTTTGGTACTGTCCCCATTTCAGGCGTCCACTGGGGATGTATTCCCTGTGGACAGTGGAGAAGTACTGTATTCCACTGCATAGATGCAGCATAACTTGTTTCTCCCGTTCACTCATGGATGGGCATTAGGATCATCTTCAGTTTCTGGCTGTTATAAATAAAGCTGCTATGGACATTTGCATGCAAGTCTTATGTGTACATGTTTTCAATGATCTTGAATAAATACCTAGGATAGATTGGCTGGATCATATGGTGAGTATATATTTAACTTTTTAAGAAGCTGCCAAACTATTTTTCAAAGTGATTTTAATCATTTTACATTTCCACCAGCAGTGTCTGAGTTTCAGTGACACCACACCCTTAATAATACTTAAAATGGTCAAACTTTCTATTTTTAACCATTCTGATATGTTAATGTTATCTCATCATAACTTTAATATACATTTTCAAATAACCAGAACTTTAAGACTGGCAAATGTTATTCTGGTTATCAAAGAGAAGGAAAAAATGGGATGTAAAAATGAGAAGAGAGTAAAGTCAATACTAGTTCCCATCAAAATTCTAGAACAATTAATTAACCAAGTAGTTAATAAATATTTAGAAAAGGCTTGGCAGTATCACTAGCTGCCAAGCTAGGCTTAATATCAACAATTCATACTGGGCAAAGATTATTAATATTTTTTTCTAATAACATTCTTTTTTTTTAGTAAGGGGTATTTTTTTAATTGTTGTTCAAGTACAGTTTTCTCCGTTTTCTGCCCACCATTTCTACCCCCCCACCCTCAATCCTACCCCCCTTTGGCTTTGTCCATGGATTCTTTATACATGTTCCTTGACAACCTTTTTACTCCTTTCCCTTTTTATCCCCCTCCCGCTTCTCTGGTTAGTGTCCGTTTGTTCTTTATTTCAGTGTCTCTGGTTCTATTTTTGCTTGCTTGTTTGTTTTGTTGATTAGGTTACTTTGATAAGGCATTATTAGATCAGTAGATAAGAAAGACAATGTAGGCTATAATCACTAAGTAGTCATCAAAATGTGATAGTTGCTTGTCATTATGGGAAATACTTATGTGTGCTTAGATTTTCAATCTTGACCACCTTTGTATCCTCCTCTTTTCCAGCCTTGTGTGTCTCTTCACTCTCATCCTGTTCCAGCAGGGTCTCTTCGTTCGCTATTGGATTAAATCCAAGTCTTCCAACAGCCTCATGCTTGATGGCAGTGTGTACTTTCCCATTTACAATGGCCCTCTTCCAATGTTCTGCATATTTTTTCATTTAATCTAGTTGTCAGCTCAGGATTCTTTATGAAAAATCACTTGTACATTGCTTGCCCATAAATTTTTATAATTTTCTAACTGGTTGGCTTAAATATAATGGCCTATTATATATGCTTGTTCATTACATTATCTATTGGATGTTCGGTGTAGGGCAATCTTGTGATCCTAGTCTAAATGTCCATATCTGCTGATATATAATAATTATCTTTATCCCTTTAATACCATGGATATTAAATGTGATTCAATTTTAGACTAATTTTCAGTTTTACTTCTGCCTCTTAATCCTAAAACAGTTTTTAATTTAAGCAGGTTTAATCTACAGGTCTCTTATTATTAAAGTTGAATAGCTTCCCAAACCTGGTTCAGTTGTCAGCAGAAAGCAATTTAAAGGGAGTTTTCTTAAGTGGAGGGAAGAAAAAATAATCTCTTTATGGAGATGGTATGTCATGGGGTTTTGCCCAGAATGCTCCCAAGATACTTCTAGAAATCACATGGCACTCAGCCGTGCT
>VMDR010028279.1:0-13217 GCA_007922815.1 Macrotus californicus
CTTTTGATTCTATCACAGAACGATAGGCTGAAACAAATGGATCATTTTGAGAATGATAGACTATTAAGGTTCTAGCCATTGAATGTTTCTACACAATGATTTTGGATGTGTTTTCACCAGCAAAAGTCAAAGTTCTAATATCTATAGCTTTATAAATTACAAGTCATAAAGAGATTTAACATAGGTTAAAAGAGAACATAGTTCATTGTTATGTTTTGTTTATAACACATAGACCTAAAAGACTGTTAGAAGAAAGTATATAATTCTCATAACATTGATTTGAGGGATCCAAAGAAATCCTAGGGATTTATTGGCTAATCTTTTGTCCTTTCAGAAATGTGCTATCTTTTAAAATTATTATATAAGTTTCAGGTGTATAACATAATTCAACATCTGTATCCACTACAAAATGATCACCCCCAAAAGCCTAGTTACTATCAGTCACCATATAATTAACTGCCTTTCCCCCTTTCCCCTCTGGTAACCACCAGTCTGTCTGTTCTCTGTATCTATGAGGGGTTTTTTTGTTTGTTTGTTTGTTTGTTTGTTTAGAAATTTGCTATTAATCATTAGAAATCGGTTTGTCCTAACATTCCTGCAGCTGTTTCAGATTGGAAGTGGTGCTGTCCTGCCAAAGACTGGATCTGTGAAAGCCAATTGCATTTTAACAACAATGAGAATGAGGGGAGGGAAGTATCGCCAACCTGGACATGAGCCAAACTGAACAGGAATTCAATTCCTGCTGTTTTATTCTCGTTATGGACAGAAAATAATGAAGTTTTACATAAATTCTAAAGGGAATTTAATTTGCCTAAAAGCCTAAGCTGTTTCTAAAATATGGAGTGAGGGGTTAGGTTAAAGGAGAGTTTGGGGGATAGATTGGAAAGAGGGGTGTCAGATACTGAAACCTAAATTGTACATGCATAGTTTAATGGGCCTTTGAAAACAAAGTTTAAGTTTCCCTGATGTACTTTAGAGTTTTTTGAGAGTGAATTGCATCTTTCCTAAAAGCAGGTTTAACCTCTAATAATGAGGATATAATCTAATCTCCTACAAGGACTATATTAGGAAAATAAAGGTTGTTTTAGTCTACATGTTTTGAAAGCGAATGGAAATTCTACCTCGAGCTCCATCAAGATTGGCTTAACCACCAATGTAAATTACCCTTATTTGGTTATTGATGTCATATGCTAATGCTTTTTGAAGTAAGCACAATCAGTTCAGATTTGTAATGAAGCAGACATAGGCCTCAACACTGTTACAAGCTTGGTGATCATGGGACAGTTCCTTCATTCCTCAGCCTCAATGTCCTAATCTGTAAAGAGGCAATAAAGCCCAGGTTGCAGAGTGAAGTGAGCCCTGTAAAGTGCCTTATCCAATTCCAGAACACAGAGGACATGCTCAGTAAGTGACAACTAGTATTGTTGTTATATTTTTCTAGTGTTCAGATCTTAATTATAGATCCTAAAGAGGCTTTTGATACATAGGTAATAACATATTTCTACTATACCTAAAATGGCAGAAGCATAATGTATACTCTTCTCTAGAACAGAGATAAACTAATAAAAGGTTTTCACCTTCTGCCACTCTAAATTCACCCATAATTCTGAGTTACCTTCCCTGAAGTTATTCCTATTTACTTGTCTCTGTCAAGTCAGCAGCAGGGAATATGAGGTTGACTCTTCCTTAGGTCTCAGATAGTCTTAATATTGTTATGGAGAAAAAAATGAAAATGACCAGTACCAGCTTTGTAGTCTTAAGAGGAGGCGAAACTATTAGACAGAAAGCTTTTCTGAATGTAATCTTTATTTTGAAACTGTGCTGGAAATTATAGACCTTGCCTCTTCTATTCCGTTAGCCCCCTGAAGTTAATTGAAGCTAAATTACATAGTGCAAACTTAGACGAGGAGACTCCTAGGAAATGTGTGCTGCTTTCTATAATGCATTATTCTACATGCCAACTTTGAGAATAGCAGAACTGAATAATTAAAGTTCAGCTGGGTCATAAATAAGGTAACATGAGATATAATTAATTCTCTACAGTTTAAAACAGGCCATCTTTCCTTTGAGTTCTTGTTTCAGGTCCAATGAGAAGTAGCTAGGAACAGATGGGATGGGGGTGGTGCAGTAAGGGGAATTCTAATTCTTTGTAAATAAAAAGATCTTGTACTCTATTTTGATTTGTGTTTGTGCCCAAAGGAAGAAAGGCCAAGAGGCAACTCATTGTGTGATTGAAGAAGCAAAGCTTGTTAACTGTCTCTCCCCAACATTCCAATATCACTTCTTCTCTTTATCTTCACTTGATCATAATTATTCATTCTTACCAGAAAGAAATTTTAATCATATCAAAGTAATTTTCTCACCCTTTTTTTCACCTCCTTCTCTCTAATCTCATGGTTGACTGGAAAAATGAATAAATAAGTTCCTAAGAGGCCAAACTCAGAGCCTTTTGATGATACAGAGGGAATCCAGATGTTCACCCTGCCCCCCACCTCCTATAAAGGGTTTCATGGAATTTGTTGCTGGCCATAATATGCCTCCTAAAAGAGAGGAAACTCTTTTATATTTACAGGTAATATTAAATTAAGTTTCTACATTTTGTTTCAAATAGCAGATGAAAAGCATATCTTTCAGTGCTGGCCTTTACCTCTCTTGACTAGATTCCGTATGTTCTCATAGGTGTTCTATCTCAACATGATGTCATTTAAGAATGAATTATATTTGAGACCATTCATTTCTTTTCAAGTCTACACTTTTGTGCCCCTGACTAGTCATAGGCACACATTGCTCTGATCTGCTGCTCTTTTAGAGGAAAAGAGACACCAGAGTGGTCACCAACATAAGACAATAATAGATGGTTGGATACAGTTTTGTTGTGTGCAATTTAATTTAACTCTGTGGAAATGATCTTTTTTCTTGACTAATTTCAGACAATGATGTCTCACAGTTGAAATAGGCTACTTTCCCCTAGCACTTTCCAACTTTAAAACATGTGTTTTAAAAATTTATGTATGAAATATGATTGTGGCAATGAATAAGAGCATTCATAAAATCAATATACATTTAATAATTCTCCAGCATTATGAACTGTTTCCTTGTATGGCCCTCCTCTGGCTGGGAAAAAACTGGGAATGAACAAGTGAACCTGACCCTGTATCTCTAATGTTTAAAAAAAACACAAGAGGTTTTAAAAATGAAATTCTTACCACCATCCCCAAGTTAAAGTACCTAGACTCTAACTTGTGGAAATTCAAGCCCAATAAATTAAAGAAGAGGAAGAGGGGGTAGGGGAAGAAGGGAGGTAGGAGGAGAGAGAGGGGGGAGGGAGGAGAGGAAGGAGAAGAGGAAGAAAAGGAGAAAAAGAGGAAAACTCTCAGGAGTCCCAGAAAATGAAGAAGGTAAGGTAGAGAGATAACCCCCAAACCAGGACAACATTGGAAGAGGAATTTGAACAGGAAAGTCAATAAAGTATATTAGTTTAGTGATTGATTTCAAGAGACAAGTCATTCTGAACCCCTGTTTTATGGATGAATGAAATTCTGAAATTTGAGATAGGTCATCATGAATTTCAGAGCAGCAACTAGCAAATAAAATCACAGCAGGAACCTTGCTTAAAAGTCTGGATTTTTTTTTTTTTTTAGTGGGTTAATCATGGTAGCAATTCTTAAGATAAAAAAATCTTTTAAAAATGTGAAGTTTTAAATGTATATGTTTGTCTAACTGACTATGGAAACTTAATATATGGTATTCTGTTGGCAGAAAAAAAGAAAAAAAATTAAAAGAATGTATAAACTATCCAAGGTAAAACAAAATCTCAGTCCAAGTTTTTCTGAAAATATAGGTTTGGTTTGAAGAATAAAAGGTTTCAATTATCACTCTGGCTCTGCCAAGAGAGCGAACGCAGCGGACAATTGAATTTATGAGACTGTCAGTGTCGTTTTACCTAAAACATGACTTCCCTCCCAGATCTACTCTCACCCTTTGAGATATGGGATTAAAATGCTATTCTCACATCCTGGGACAAGGGATTAATAGTTCTCCACTGTTATTCCTCATTTTTTAATAGCTCTATTGCATTGCTCCATTGAGAATATAATATTACGTGTAAAACTCCTCAAAGAATTAATGAACAAAAAGATATAAGAAAACAAAACTCTGTTAACTGTAGAATATATTTATAAAGTCTTTGTGTCATTTACTTAAATACTTTATATGATTAGAAATAATACAAGAAAGAGTCTGGGTAGAAAGTAATTTTTGTACCAGACATGTCAATCACACGGAAAGTGTCCGCAGCCATTGGTGAGAGTGCAGCCATGACCGCCTACATTCTGGACCCTGAGACCCTTCCCAGATGACCACAGCTGATTGGACCAGGGATGGGCATCTGACCCAAGTGTAACCAATTCATAGATGGGGCAGAAGATCATGAATTGCCAAGCATAAAAAGTCCTGTCCAAATAGGGATGGTAGTAATTATCTGGACTTAGCAGATGCTCTTTCTTTAAGAAATTTGACCTGAGAATATGAAAAGAATCTACCTCACAGCAACAGGAGTGAAAGTAGATTGTTACAAAGGGAAACACTCAGAATAGCTTCGAAATGATAATGCAGCTGAAGTACCCAGCTCTGCCCAGAACACCGTCAGATCCAGTATCGATGACACCAGACTTAGATTCATACCAAAGTTCTTTCTCTTTAACTGTCACACATGTTCTTATAATAAACCTCCATTGCAGAAGCTAGCCTAAGCAAGTTATGAATTCTTGTGGTCAAAATAGCCTAAACTAAGCAGAGATAGAGGTGACAACCGCAAACCGACCTATACAGAGTGTCAGGGTTATGCAAAGCACTTGGGATACTAAGGGAAGTTTATAATGTGCTCTGATTTGAGGTATGGAAAATAAAACAATAAACAGTATGAGGTACACTAAGTGCCAAATACCTGATAGTCACTCAAAATCCTCTGGGAAAGGAGCATATCAGTACTAGTGCACTTGTTAAGGATGCAGACTTTGGACACCCATGCTGTTTGTTGGCTGAGTAAATTGAGGCAAGTTATTTAGCCTATGGTTCTCAAAGAGTGGTCCTCAAAACAACAGCATCAGCCCCTCTTAGAACTTGTTTCATATGCAAATTTTGAGGCTCTCCTCTATATCCTTGGAGTCAGAAACTCTGGGGGTGGGGGAGAATAATTTTTAACTTAACATCTTATCTTTATTTCATTTTAAATAAAGAAGAAAACAAGCAGTATCCAAGATAGAAAATGGGGAAGGGGGTTATTATTTATGTTATTTAATCATGGAAGTTTCACTAAGAAGATATTTATTTGTTTTTTTGTTTGTTTATTTATTTATTTAATCTTTATTGTATTTTTCCATTACCATTTAACCCCCTTATTTCTGCCTCCCTCCAGCAATCACCACACTGTTGTCCATGTCCATGAGTCCTTTTTCCTTTTTGCTCAATCCCTTCAACCTCTAACCACCCCCACTAGTTGTCATCTGCTCTCCATCTATGAGTCTGTCTCTGTTTTGCTTGTTAATTCAGTTTGTTCATTAGATTTCACATATGAATGAAGTCATAGAGTATTTGTCTTTCTCTGACTGGCTTATTTCACTTAGCATAATGTTCTCCAGGTCCATCCATACTTTTGCAAAGGGTAAAAATTTCTTTTTTACGGCCAAGTAATATTCCATTGTGTAAATATCCTATAGTTGTTTTATCCACTCATCTACCGATAGACACTTAAGCTACTTCCCTATCTTGGTGATTGTAAATAATGCTGCAACGAACATGGGGGTGCTTATGTTCTTTCAAATTAGTGTTTTGGGTTTCTTCAAATATAGTCCCAGAAGTGGGATCTCAGGGTCAAAAGGCAGATCCATTTTTAATTTTTGAGGTATCTCCATACTACTTTCTGTAGTGGCCACACCAGTTTACATTCCCACCAACAGTGCAAAAAAGCTTCCCTTCCACATCTTTGCCGATACTTGTTATTTGTTCATTTATTGATGACAGCCTTTCTAACAGGTGTGAGATGGTATCTCATTGTGGTTTTAATTGGCATTTCTCTGATGATTAGTGACATCGATCGTCCTTTCATAGGTCTATTGACCATGTGTGTGACCTCTTTGGAGAAGTGTCTTTTCAAGTCCTTTGCCCATTTTTTAATTGGGTTGTTTGTTTTTTTGGTGTTGAGTTTTGTTAAGTACTTTATACATTTTGGATATTAACGCCTCATCTGATGTTTTGGCAATTATGTTCTCCCATTCTGTGGGTTGTCTTTTTATTTTGTGATGATTTCTTTGCTGTGCAAAAACATTTTAGTTTGATGTAGTCCTATTTGTTTATTTTTTTTTTTTTTGGTTTCCTTTGCTTGGCATAAAAACAGACACATAGATCAATGAAACAGAATAGAGAGCCCAGAAATAAACTCACACCTTCATAGTCAATTAACATTTGACAGAGGAAGCAAGCACATACAATGAGCTAAAGATAGTTTATTCAATAAATGGTATTGGAAAAATTAGACAGATATGTGCAGAAAAATGAAGCTAGACCACCTTCTTATACTACACACAAGAATAAATCCAAAATGGATCAAAGACTTAAATGTTACATCAAAAACCAGAAAAATCCTGGAAGAAAACATAGACAGCAGAATCTCAGACATTTTCATAGCAATTCTTTATCTCCCCAGGCAAGGAGAAGATATTTAAGCAAAACCCTGAAGGGAGAGGAAGAATTAACCATTTAAAAATAATAATAAAACCATAACAAATAGAAAATGGTATAAAAGAGAAGAATTTAACAATGAACAGATAATATTAATGATAATAACAACAATAGTAAATTGTTAATAGCAAGCATTATGCTATGGACATTACATGGATTATCTCAATCTTCCCAGTCGTTTTCTAGAATTATTATTATTTTTATTTAAGTAAATTTATTCCACTGAAGTAAATCATCCAAGATGACAGAATACATAATTGTTGGGGCCAGCATTTGAACACAGATCTATCCTCTTGTAAACATAGTCTAGAACCTACCTGACTTCAATGTCTGATGATATCTCTAGTCGCTGACCCTTGAAAACATGGTAAACATTTCCACCTCCTAGGATGACCTCATCATCCTCCATATTTACCTAATCCTATCTACACTCTAAACTCAACTCAAATACAGCCTTCTCTGCACTTCAATAATAATAACAATAATAAATTAGCTGCCGTTTGTGGACTTCATTATGATACAACATTTAGCCTTTATAACAACACATAACCAGGATCTTGAGACACAGGTTAAGTTGTAGTTCTCAAAATTCAGTGTGCATCAGTCCTTAGAGGATATGTTAAGATAAAAATTGTTGTCCCTCTTTCTAACAAGTTCTGAGAGGGGTTGATCCTGCTGTTCTGGGAACTACTCTTTGATAACCCCAGGGTTAAACGATTTTCCCAAATTTACTTACCCAACAATGGCAAGTCAACTAAGCTTTGTATTCAGGGGCATGGGTATCCAAAGTCAACGTCCTGAACTAGTGCACTAGTACTGATATGCTCCTTCCCTATAGGGTTTTTGGTGGTACCAAGTATTTGGCACTTCGTGTACTTCATACTATTTATTGTTTTACTCTCTATTTATTTATTTTCCTTCTCCCTAACAAGCAAGGCCTTTTCATTGTGGTATTCACTCTTAGAACAGTGCCTGCCTGACACATGATAGAACTCGGTGTTTGTTTAATAGGTGAATGGATTATTATCATTGATACCAATGTCCATGGGAGTTATACCTACCTATGTAATCTTTGAGCAAGTATTCAACCTACACCAAGCCACATTCTCCAAAAACATCTCAATCACACCTGTGGCCAAAGGCAGATGATGAAAGAGACTATCTGGAAGGTAGAGAAATGGGAAAACGCCCCCCTTTGTGATGATTTAGTGATGGTGATTAAAACACAGTCATCCAGATACATATTTACCACAGATGACAAGCTGCATGTTCAGTTTTTACACATCTCTCTGCCTCCTCGTTCTTGTTTGGTAACTTCCTCAAATATGCATTCATAAGTTTCCCTGGGAAGATGTTTCTTTCTTTTTAGCAAGCAGCAGTGGTTTAAGATTTATTTATTCATTTGTTTGTTTGTTTGTGTATTTATTTATTTATTTTATCCTCCTGTGGCTGAAAATATTTCTATCTTATAATTTTCTTACTCATAAAATTTGCAAGGCTATTTTAATAAGTGCAGATCACTAGCACTATATATTAGTACAGTGTCTGGTATTTTCACCATAAGCATCTTTGCCACAAGCATTTTCACCACAAAACTTTGCCACACAGTTGTCTGTAAAGGCACTTTTGCTGTAAAAGATCAAATGACTGCTTGATAGTTCGATTTACATTTGGCAGGTTTAGTTTAAGCTAATTGTCAATTGGTTTCATTTCTCCATTAAAGAAATTCTTACACTACTCCCATTTTTATATTAAATTTTAGCTTTCATAATGGTCAATACAGTGACTGGTACACATGGTGGCCTTAAAACAGATGACAACTACCTCTGAGCCAGATTGCAACGCTACATGCTTCTTGTATACCGTACTAGAAAATGATAACATAGCAGTTTGCAGATCTTTAGGTGAGCAGAGTCCCCTCCCACCCTTCAAAATCAAAAGTTTACCAGGCTGTGGTAGACAGGAAAGAGGTGGCTAGTAATTCACAACTGTTTCTGAGAGCATTCATTATTCATTTTTTAACTGGAAGTGGATACCTGTCTTAATGAAGGAAGAAATTGTAGCAAAAAAGAAAAGGCAAGGAAGTGTCAAATGAGACAAATCAAGTGAAAAATATATAACACTAGGAAACAAAAAACTTCAAAGTGTTTTCATTTTTTGCAACAGTATTTTAAATTTTGTTATTTATTTTTCATGTTTCATTATGTCTTTTTTACTGACCCTCTTTTATTTAATCTTTTATGGCAAAATTGCTTTATGGCCAATTAATTGTGTGACAAAAATATCCATGGTGAAAATGCTTTTGGGAAACAGGTTTACGGCAAAGATACTTACAACGAAGTACCTTGAACCTGTTAATACATATCACACATTTATGGCTGATGTAAAAGTTCATGTTTAATTTTTTTTTAATATGCGACTACTTTTTTTTCTTTTCGAAGACTTTATTTATTTATTTTTAGAGAGGAAGAGAGGGAGAGAAATATCAATGTTTGTGAAAGAGGCATTGATAAGTTACCTCTCGCTCACCCCTACCTGGGAACCTGACCTGCAACCCAGGCATGTGTCCTGACTGGGAATCTAACTGGAAACCTTTCAGTTCATAGGCCAGCACTCAGTCCACTGAGTCACACCAGCTGGGGCATCATGTTTAATTTCTTAAAAGATTAACATAGAGAAGAGTATACAGTGGTTATATTATTCTGAAGAACCAAAACTAAACATGCACATTTTGAAAAGGTTAAGTGAAGGATGTTAAAAAAATATGGAGATCTTTTTCTTTCTTAGTAAATTAATTATAGAAATTTGTTCACGGAAATTGTTAAATTGTTTATAGAAATTACAGAAATTCTGTATAGAACCATACCCTTCTGTGGTGCCCAAACAAAGAGTCTGCTTCTTATAATTCTAATTGTCTTCCACAGGGAGCATACCTTTAAGGTAGACATGCACAACTGACATACTTCAAGACATGTTTGAGGCATGCCAGTCAATTCTCAGACACAAGAGTAGGTAATGGAACCTCCCACTGGGAGCACAGACACTGGGGGTCCTGGGGAGGTATTCCGAGATATTTTCTGAAACTCACCCTATGCTCTGAGGGACGTGTGTGGCCAACTATATGCGAGGACCTTATTTCCAAATAAGGTCACGTTTACGAGTACCAGGAGTCAGGACTTGGATATATCCTGTTTGAGAGTCACTCTTCAAGCCATTACACCCAGGCTTTTCTAAATTTTAACATGTTATACAAACATAGTATAATTATCCACTGAAAAATCAACATTGGTGCAATACTGTAAACTACAGATTTGTTTGGATATCACGAACTTTTCCACTGTGCAGGAAAGCATCAATTCGCCAGGCCTGAGTTGCTCAAATCCTGCACTTTCCAAAAAAGGTTTGTCTTCAGGACTGGCCTTTTGATTGGCTCCTAGAAAGTAACCTCTGATATTATGTCGATATATCTTTTTACTGGTGATGTCAGTCTTGATTGTCCAGGTAAGATAGTATTTGCTAGAATTGTCCACTGGAAAGTTATTATTTTTCCCTTTGCCATAAATATTATTTGTAGGTAGGGAGGCACTAGCTTGTCAAAAGATCATCTGATTTTAAATATTGGCAACTAAGGCACATTTTAAACTAACACAGTGTTAGCCCCACACCCTGCAAAAGTTATCTCAGGGTTAAGTCAGTTCTGGGTCACCCTCTGGACAAAAGCAAGAGTGGAGGGAAAGTGGGCTACGAGGCAGGGTAAAACTGGAAATTTCAAGTAGTCTTGGGGTGGTAGCAAAAGAGATTTAGGAAACAAACTCGCACACCAATCAGCACTGTGTCACCCAAACACTGTTTGAGAAAGAGTCTGAGACTATCTCCTCTCAGAGTTGTTTGGGACAAAGGTAAGGTGGTCCTCAGCTGATGTGGGTATATTTGCTGACTCGGTAAGGTTTGGCCTAGGAACAGCTGTGACACGGGAGCACATCAGTGGCTCTGCTGAGAAGAGCTTCCAACATTGCTCCACGTTTTAAACCAGTTGTTCACTGAACTTCAAACCACATTTTAGGCTGTCCCTCCATCTCAGTGTTAGGTGTCTTTGATAGTATGAGTCATAGAAAAAGCCATTCCTAACACCACTATAACAAGGCTAGGCGTCTCATGACTTCTAGGAATGGCTAGTAGGAGGGCAAAAGGAGGAGAGTAGAATAACTTTAGATCTTGGCATAATTGCAGAGGAAAACTGTAGAGATGAATGACCCACATAAGGTTCTGATTTTCTGTTTCTTTTATTTGTGATGAGCTGCCTTCTCTATTATTAAGAGTAATGAGCCATAATCCTCAAATAAATACCTTTTCCATCAGTATAACAGGTATTTGGTGACTTTAGGATATAAATAAAAAATACATTTTGGTAAACTATTCAAGATTCAAGTGACTATTTCAGATTTGTTTCTTTGTAATTAGCCTTTAAAACTAAAGAAATTTATCCAGTAATCATTCAATCACAAATCAAGATCCCTCTTTTTATTTTTAAGCATGAATCATGTTTTCAAAACACTGGTTTCTAACTAATAGGGGCCTCACCTTTTCAACAGGGAAATCTGCATGTCATAGATCAAAGCAAAGAGGAGGGAAATGAGAACATTTTTTCACCCACGTTATTTCTTTCAGGTGGTCTGATTTTAAAAAAAGAGTTCAGCAATAGAAATTTGAAAGAGTTTATCTAGACTTTTTTTAAAAAATTACTTTATTGTTGTTCATTTACAGTTGTTTGCATTTTCCCCCCATCACTCCCCCCCCCACCCCAGACAATCCCACCTTCCTCCTTTGCTTCCACCCTCCCCCTTGGTTATGTCCATGTGTCCTTTATAGTGGTTCCTGAAAACCCTTTCCCCGACTGTCCCCTCCCCGCTTCCCTCTGGCCATTGTTAGATTGTTCTTAATTTCAATGTCTCTGGTTGTGTTTTGTTTGCTGTTTTCTTTTGTTGATTATGTTCCAGTTAAAGGTGAGATCATGTGGTATTTGTCCCTCACCGCCTGGCTTATTTCACTTAGCATAATGCTCTCTAGTTCCATCCATGCTGTTGCAAAGGGTAGGATCTCCTTCTTTCTCTCTGCTGCGTAGAATTCCATTGTGTAAATGTATCTAGACTTTTGACAGGACCCACAATCCAAGTTCACACCATGAATCACAGATATAATATTTATAGTTTTGTTATTTCTTGCATTAAGAAAATGATTATAAAATGTATACTCTTCCTCTCACTTTAATTTCTTCAAGGATAACTTGGCAAAGATAACAGTCCCATTTTGGACGCAATTCAGCTATCTGATGAATGTTACATCAAAATGTGTTTGATCCAGTTCTTCTTGTTGGCTCAGCTGATAAGTTAATTCCAAGTGATTGCCATGAAGGCAAGTATCACAAGCCCTATCCTATTGTCGGAAGGCATGTTCTTGGCAAGAAAAGAAGCCCACATCTGTGAAGTCTTGAAACATGTCCTCTTTTTTCCCTTTCTGAGATTTTTTTTCCCTTTTTTCCAACTACATATTCAGTTGGAATTCAATCCCTGTGGCCTCAACTACATACACGTTTTGATTGATGGATGATTAAACATCAAACGTGGGTTTGAAACTTTTGTCTGAGGGGTTTGTTTTGGGGTTTCTTTTGGCTCTAACATTCTTTCAGGCAGCTAAGTTCCCCAAACCAGTACCTGTTCCAGTTTATGTTTCAGTGTCAATACAAAACTCTTGATCAAGCAGAGAACTTTTAATTTTCTATAAAGTGGCCAAATATGCCGCCCAAATTCTAGCTACCATGTGTTTGGGTGAGTTGTTTGTATATATAAAAAATTGTTTGCTACAATTTTAATGCAACTTCTGAAAAGCCACTTAATAAAATTGTTTTCATTTGTAAAATAAAGGGAATAGAAGTAGATCATTTCTAAGATGGTTTAATATTCTGAAAGCTTTTAAACTTAGACCATTTAAATATAGTATGTGATTCAAGAGTTTATCCCAACTGTATTATCTTTATTCAAAGTGTTGTTGTCGCTTAGTATTATACACTCAATGTAAATGATTTTTTTTTCAAATAATGATCTGATTGCAGCTACAGTTACCTGAAATTTGCCCTAAGAAACTTATGTGTTATTTATCTTCACAGATTTGCCCCTTTTTTCATCTTATTGTACACTGTGTTATCAGAAAGTATACATCAGACTTAGAATGTTTTGGAATCAGGGAATACTTACTAATAATTTTTTTTTTTAGGTAGGCTGGCCTGTATCGCTATGAACTTCCCTCTCAGGACTGCCTTTGCTGTGTCCCATAAGTTTTGGGTTGTTGTGAGTTCATTTTCATTTGTTTCCAGAAACTTTTTGATTTCTTCCTTGATCTCATTCTTGACCCATTCATTGTTTAATATCATGCTATTCAATCTCCATGAGTTTGAGTGTTTTTGAGTTTTTTCCTTGAGGTTG
>VMDR010028280.1:0-13217 GCA_007922815.1 Macrotus californicus
ATTGTAACTATTTGAAAATGTACAATTCACCGGCATTAACACAGTCACAATGCTATATAACCATAAGCACTATTTATTTGCAATGTGATTTGTCATTGAAACACTACAGGACAATCTGGTTGTGCAGATACTGTGCTCAATTTATAATCAGGAAGTAAAACCACAGTCATCACAACTGATCACTCTGCTGCCATGGTAGTTCTTTAGCATATTTATCATAGTTACTTTGAAATGTTTATTTGGCTAAATGTAATATCCAACCCAGCTCAAGTCCATTTTTATTAACTGATTTTTCCTTCCTCGAGTGTGTCATATTTCTCCATTTCTTTACCTCTCTGTTAGTTTTTGTTTGAAAATCAAACATTTTCTATCATATGTTTTTTCATTATGGATTCTAATTTGTCTTTCTTTGCTTCTGAGAACTGTTGAATTTTTACCCTAGTGGGCAGATAACTGGACTGAATCTAACATGTGTAATTTGTTTACCCACAGTGATCAATAATGATGGCGTTGCTCAAGTTTTTCAGATTCTGGCACCTCATTTTTTAGCCTGGCTACCTTGTGGCTTCTCTGTGTTTGCATAGTTTAGCGATCAGCCAGGCATTTGGGTAGAATTTATACCAAGATTTTGGGGATTACTCTGTCTGTGATTCTCTTTCTTCCGAAGCTCCCCTTTACATTTCTAGTTGCTCAGGCATCCCAGGATGCAGAGTCCCAACCTCAAGCGAGTAAGCTTTAGCTTCCCGATTCCCATGCTGTGTTCAGGCCGAACAAACTGAAATCTCAACAGGAGCCTTGTCTTCCAAGGGTAGAATTCTCCCTAGTGTCTACAGCTTGTTCTTCAGACTACCAGGGACCTACCACATGCCTGAGACAGAGATTTGGAGAGTGTATATTCAGTCTTGGGTTTTCACCAATCTATGGCTTTCTTTTTTCTCTGAATTCAATGATCTGCCACTTGAAGCTGTTGAGGCAGTGCTGGTGCTGGAGTTGAAGAATGAACCTATGATAAAAAACTCACTGCTTCCAATCTCGGCAGCCTCTCTGAATCCTTTACTCAGTAAATGGATGTTGGGATTATTATTTAAAGAAGTATTTTTTACTCAAGAAGGATAGTATTTTTTTCAATAAACATTTTTCCAATTTGTTGCCTGACTTGTGTTGTTTCCAGTGATTGGGGAAAGGTTTTATAATTGTTACCTATGGGAGGAATTGCCTGCCCTCTTCACACCGCCATTATCAGGAGTTCCAAATTGTTTCTCACCACTCTCCTTTCCACTTCTTTTCAAGCTATACTAGTGTCGTGACCTATGTCTTAAATCTTTCTCTTAGGATGATTGCATAATCCCACTGGTATATGAGGGGGACTCCTCAACAAGCTGGAGTTATCTTCTGGAGGGTGGGCCCTTTGTCATACAGGCCCTTTGACATACTTTGTCATTCTGGGCCCTTTGTCATCCCCTACTAGGTGAGTGTTCTAGGAACCCATCTGTATCAGTGTGCCAGCTGGCGTTGTTGTGAGAGGATATGTTTGGCCTCAGTGAATTTTTTGAAGACTCTTTCACTACATTTGCTCATTTCATGATGGGTGATCTATGAGCACACCTGCCCACACTGGGCTGAGTGTTCAGTAGTTTTTGATGAAAAATCGTATAACCCCTGTGTCCCATCTTCCCTAGTCAACTGATCTCACCCCAAGTGAGTTTTTTTTTTTTGTTTCCCTGGATAAAAAATTTCCTCAAAGGGAAAAGTTTTGCCCATGTAAGACGTGAAACAAAAAACAGCAGAAAGACTAAAAGGCATCAAAATCAAAGAATTGAAAAGCTGTTGAACAGTAGAAAAAAGTTTTAATACTTATATCACCTCAAATGGAGAGTACTTCAAAGGTGACTGAAGTTTAAACATATAAGAATAAATACATGTTTTTTTAATAAATAAATTCTCATTTTGGGGGTCTCCCCTCATACTTGGTGCATCATAACATACTTATTCACTTGACCAAGACTATCTAAGGTGGAGTATCACTTTGAAACTCTTACCATGAGCCTTTTTATTTAGATGATTTTTACTGTTGTTCAAGTTCTGTTGTCATAGGTGTGCACGGGTAACCAGCTTCTTGGTGATTGCACACAAAGATGTGGACGAATCACACAAACCAAGTAAAGTGAAGCAAGCAAGCTTTCCTAAGGGCAGTACACTCCACAGAATATAGGAGCTGGAGGATCCCCTGAGTGGAGAAAGGCCCCCTGTTGTCTGAGGGGTTATAATTTTATAAGGCTGTTTACTTCCCTGTTCTTAATTTACTTTCTATTGCACTTGCATTAGGAGTTACACAGTTTTTCTGCTATGGCACATGCGATTACCCATAGTTCTCCCTGATTGCACACTCAGGGGGTGGAAGCTTCCATGCTAATTTATTACAATCAGATTATAATGATGCTACAGGTGGACTATAGGTTGTCAAAGCGTACAGGCCTGGCTGTGGTTTTAAGGGTTACTGTGCTATTACAAGAATATTTTCAGAATTTAAGATGTTGGTAAATGTCATGTCAGCTACTTACTTTGATGTCAGCCTCCCAGGACTTCCTCATTTTTATTTTATCTACTGTCTCCAAGTCTCCTGCCTTGAGGCAAGCTACTTGTGGGGAGTGAAGTAACTGTTTCAGGAGCTCAGGCTCTCTGGCCTAGGATGGGTGGCTGAGTTTTCTTTAGCATATTTTGTATTTGTTGCAGATGCCTTTGGACTATCCTCATCTCTATCTGCCCGCCTCACCATGACTGCTAGATTTCCCTGCCCTAGCTCTCACTTTCTTTTTCTAATGGTAAATAATTCATTATCCAATAAACGTTTCCTCAATGGCTCTAGTTCTTGTATGACCTAAATATAGAAATGCATATTGCTTCTTTAAAAAATAGCTCCAGCCCTGGCTTGTGGGGCTGAGTTGGTTGGAGTGTTGTCCCATGAATGGAAAGGTTCCGGGTTCAATTCCCAGTTGGGGCACAGGCCTAGGTTGTGTGTTTGGTCTCGGGGTGGGGGGCATGGGGCATGTACAAGAGGCAACAATCAGTGTTTCTCTCCCACATTGATGTTTCTCTCCCTCACCCTCTCTCTAAAGTCAATAAGCATGTCAGCAGGTGAGGAATAAAAAATAATAATAAATAAATAATAATTCCGATGTCCAGTTACCGAGGAGAGAGTACAGAGAGGCTGGCAGGATTAGAAGCAGTTGAGTTGTAAGTTCCAATTTGTCTGGCAATGATTTTAGCGTGATGGAAATTAAGACCCTCACATGTGTGGGTAGGGGCTGCTTCTCACGTCTTCCTTTTCTCTCCTTCATGTTCTCACTTTAGAGAGGATAAATACTATGCATATGTAACTTTTTCCCGCTTATTGATCACCCTCCAATATCAATATACAGTTCTGTGTAAGGCATTGGTGTGAGAGGGACCAACATATATATTTATTTACTCTTTTTTAAAATACATAATGTATTTTATTAATATATACATTTTTAGCATTTTTACATTTAAAAAATTAAACTTTTTAGCATTTTTCTTTATTGTATTTTCCCCTATTATCATTTAGTCCTCTTATACCCTCTTCCCAAGCCATCACCGTGAGTCCATGAGTCCTTTTGCTTTTTTGCTCAATCCCTCCATCCCATAACCTCCCCCCACCACTAGCTGTCATCTGTTCTCCATCTGTGAGTCTGTCCCCATTTTCCTTGTTAGTTCAGTTTGTTCATTCCACATAGGAGTAAAATCCTATGTATTTGTCTTTCTCTTACTGGCTTATTTCACTTAGCATAATGTTCTCCAGGTCCATCTGCACTGTTGCAAAGGGTAAAATTTTCTTCTTTTTTATGGCCAAGTAGCATTCCATTGCGTAAATGTACTATACCTCTTTTATCCACTCATCTACTTATGGACACTTGGGCTACTTCCATATCTTGGTGATTGTAAATCATGCTGCAGTAAACATAGGGGTGCCTATGTTCTTTCAAATTAGTGTTTTGAGTTCCTTTGGATATATTCCCAGATGTGAGATAGCTGAGTCAAAAGGAAGATCCATTTTTAATTTTTTGAGGTATCTATCTCCATACTGCTTTCCACAGTGGCTGCACCAGTCTGCAATCCCACCAACAGTGCAAAAGGGTTCCCCTTTCTCCACATCCTCACTAGCACTTGCTGTGTGTTGATTTATTGATGATGGCCGTTCCAATAGATATGTGACGATATCTCATTGTGGTTTTAACTTGCATTTATGTAATTAGTGATGTGGAGCATCTTTTCATATGTCTATTGGCCATCTGTATAAGCTTCTTAGAGAAGCGTCTATTCAGTTCCTTTGCCCATTTTTTAATTGAGTTTTTTGGTTTTTTGATATTGAGTTTTGTAAGTTCTTTATAAATTTTGGTGTATCAGTGAATATGTTGTCCCATTCTTTTTATTCTGTTGATGATTTCCTTTGCGGTGCAAAACCTTTTTAGTTTAATGTAGTCCCGTTTTTTCCTTTTGTTTCTTTCACCTGGGGAGATAGATCCAATAAAGCATGGCTATGAGCAATGTCCAAGATTTTGTTGCCTGTGTTTTTTTTTCTATGATTTTTATGGTTTTAGGTTTAACATTTCTCTATATCTTCCTTTTCTCTCTTTCCATGTTCTCACGTTAGAGAGGATAAATATTATGCATACATAACATTTTCCCCTCTTATTAATCACCTCCAATGCCAATTTACAGCTACGTGTAAGACATTGGTGAGAGAGGGAAAACATATATATTTATTTACTCTTTTTGAAAATTTTTGATCATTGTTTTCATGCACATCAGGACCTGCTATTCTGAAAGTCACCAACAAAATTTCTGTTCTGAGGTATGCGATTGTTTGACATGGCTAAAACGGTCTGAAGCTTCCCTGTTCCAAAGATTTGCAGCTCTGAAACTACAAAAGGACAGAAGAGTGAGCATGGGTGTGTGTGTGTGTGTGTTTGTGCGGGCCAGTGAGATCAGGAACTTCTGAACATTCCCCTGTCAAAACTATGATTTAAAAACTTAAAGCCTAAAAACATGTTATAGGCGTTATTTTGGGGCTCTGCCTACTATTTTCTATTACTAGAGAACAGAAGAGTTCAACTTGAGTAGGTGAGAGACAAGTCATTTATCTTATGGGCTGTTTGCTCTGGTACATTCTGAGCTCTTTAAAAACTTGATGGACACAATCTTTGTTGGGATTCTTGCATCTTGTGCTACAAATCTCCGAAGTTAATAGGAAGAATGTTCACTTTGTGCCTTTCTTGCCCTGCCACACAGTTCTTCCTCCAACCATATGTCATTAATATAGCTAATGGAATTTTGGCACCAAATCTACTGAGAAGGGATGTGGTAAAGAGGGGCAGTAGATGAAGGCGGATGACAAGAACAAGGAAAGCACTCGATGTTCCTCCACTGGAGCAGTGGCAGCTCCGGGAGCCTGCCCTGTGGTCCCCACTGATGGCTGCAGCCCTCCTACATGTGGCTACGTCTCATGCATTCATGGGCCGCTTGGACACCACAGCCCCTTTTGTTAAGGTCTGAAAATACAACTCATTCCTTTCCTTCTCTGAGCTGCCATATGGCTTTGTGGAAACTGGCCTAAAAGGAAGCAGGAAAAAAAGCCCTCGAAATAAAACAACAACAGATGAAATTGATTTATTTTCAGCATTAAGAGATGGGGGTGGAGGCCTTTCAGAAACATAAAACCTTGCACTGAGCAGGCAAACAGGCTGTTCAGATGACAGTTCTTGTATACGTGTTTTTTGTTTTTTTTTAAATAACATGTGGCAGAAAATAGAAGCCTCATTGTTTTACTTAACTACTGTATCCAATTTGAATGAATTGAAATTTTCAAGCTTAAGTAAACTGACTGCCCCATTTTCCGGTGCTCTTCAATTTTAGTTGGACAAAATACTTGCAATTTTTAAATATGTAGTAAACATCAGTCTTCTAGAAGTTTATCCTACTCTATAACTTCTGCAAATCATTCTAGACTGAAATCGCTTTATTTTAGTTCTACTTTAAGCCTCTCAATTTAGGCAGTTATAACCCTCCTCTAAATTGTTTCAAAAGCCTGGTGGAATATGTCTAAAGGATGGGCTTGGAAATGACATTTTGTCACTCTGAAAAGATGTGATGAGAATGCCGAAAATACAAATGAGAGAAGTATGTTAGGGAAGACAAATACACGGTAGCTCCGAACAAATTTGTTGCTTCAAACTATTTAAATTTTAAGAATATTTGAGTTCTAAAATATTCTGCAAGACTACCTTTTTCATTTGGACATTTGAAATGATGAATAAAGGTTAGTGTAATTGACAAGTAGATGGAAGTGAAAATTATTTTATTGATATTTATTATCTTATTTTCTTAGTCTGGTGCTCAAGTGCCTATCATTAACACACGTATTTTCTAAGAGTTTCCTATGTTTGTGTAAATAACTCTAAGCACTGGGCTATCTATTCTTGAATTGTGGAGTATTTACTTATTTATTCTTTTTATGAAATGTATTGGGGTGACATTGGTTAACAAAAGTGTACAGGTTTCAGGTGCACAGTTCTATAACACATCATCTGCACACTGTGCTGTGTGTTCGCCACTCCCAGACAAGTCCCTTTCCCTCACCATTCACCCCCTTATGCTGTCCGCCTCCTGCCCCTCTCCCTGGAATTACCACACTGTTGTTTGCATCTGTGAATTTTTTCTCTTTTTTCCTTCTTTTTTGCTCAATCCCTCCATACTCCCAACCCAGCTCCCCCCAAGCTGTCCTCCTGCCCTCTGTCTATGAGTCTGTCTCTATTCTCCTTGTTAGTCCAGTTTGTTCATTATATTCCACAAATGAGGGAAATCATATGTATTTGTCATTCTCTACTGGCTTATTTCACTTAGCATAATGTTCCCCAGGGCCATCCATGCTGTCACAAAGGGTAAGATTCCTTCTTTTTTATGGCCAAGTAGTATTCCATTGTGTAAATGTACCACAGCCTTTGTATCCACTCATCTACTGATGGGCATTTGGGCTGGTTCCAAATCTTGGCTATTATAATTGCATAATACTACAATGAACGCAGGGGTGCATATATCCTTTCAAATTATTGTTTTGTGTTTTTCTGGATAAATTCCCAGAAGTGGAATCACTTGATCATTAGGCAGTTCCATTTTTAATTTTTTGAGGCATCTCCATATTGCTTTCCACAATGGCTGCACCAGTCTATATTCCCACCAACAATGGACGAGGGTGCCCTTTTCTCCACATCCTCACCAACAGTTGTTGTTTGTTGATTTATTGATGATAGCTATTCTGACACGTGTGAGGTGCTATCTCATTGTGGTTTTGATTTGTATTTCTGTGATGATTAGTGACACTGAACATCTTTTCATATGTCTGTCGGCCATTTGTATGTTGGACTTTCATTTTAAACATAGGTTGAAATATATCAAGTTCAACTGAGTGCATGGGGAAAGTGGGCTGTAGTACATCAGAGGCTTTTTACTTAACTCATTAAAGAAATCAACAAAATCAGAAAGATGACTGCATGTGAGCGACAGGACGTTGGGGCAGAGTTGGAAGTTTAACTTTACCACTTATGGACACATTGTTTGACTTTGGCAAGTCATGAAGTAATCTCTATGTTTGTGTGTGTGTTTTTTTAATGTCTCAACAAATTTCAAAATTTCTTGAAGAAACATATCTATATTTCAAAGAAATCTTGCTACAAATCCTAGCATTTAAATAGGTAAAATGAGTGCTACTCTGACAATCTTTATTTATTTTTTTAAAGATTTTATTTATTTCCCTGGCTGGTGTAGCTCCGTGGATTGAGTGCTGGCCTGTGAACCAAAGGGTTGCTGGTTTGATTCCCAACCAGGGCACATGTCTGGATTGTGGACCAGGTCCCCAGTAGGGGGCATGCGAGAAGCAACCACACATTGATGTTTACCTCCCTCTCTTTTTCCTTCCCTTTACCTCCTTTTAAAAATAAATGAATAATCTTTAAAAATAGATTTTATTTATTTATTTTTAGAGAGAGGGGAATGGAGGAAGAAAGAGAAGGAGAGAAACATCAACGTGTGAGAGATACATCACTTGGTTGCCTCTTGCATGCCCCCAACTAGGGACCTGGCCTGCAACCCAGGCATGTGCCCTGGCTGGGAATCGAACTGGGAACCCTGTGGTTCACAGGCCTGCGCTCAATCCACTGAGCCACATCAGCCAGGGCTGAGAACCTTTAGATGTCTACAGGAAGTTGCCACGAGTGATTCTGTCCTGCTCCTTTTGGGTTTTGGGTAATTTCTTGGCAACATTTTTTGAAGAAACTGATTGTGTGATTTGTAAAAATGTTCATCTCTTTAAAATGAATTATTTCAGGAGGGAAAAAAATTGAGAGTATAAATTCATTGCCATATCTGGGTGTTGGTAGATTTGGAAGAAGATCCGGTCCTCACTTAGAGGTCTGTGGGCAAAAAGGTTTTTGCTGAATCCAACCATGCAGGTACATTTTGAACACCTATGGTTTTGGCTAGATTCAAGATTTCAGAGGAGACAGTGTTAAAAAAATTAAATGGCTAGCTAAGTGTTTTATTTATATACTAATATATATTACATATGATAGAATGTTAACATAATAATATTGCTACTTATGTATTTTAAGTAAGAGATACTTAAAAGTGTAAATATTTAGGAGAGAAATTTATTGAAAAGGAATTTAAAAGCAAAAAAAGAATTCTTCTGTTTTTTCTGCTTAAAGTCAGATTAATTTTTATTAAGACCACATGGCATTTGGAACTGTGGTTTAAAATTGCGAAACTCGAGAATGGATTATACTACCTGAATGAAAATACAGGGGTGAGGGAAGAGGGATTGGTCTCAAACAAGCTAAATATATCCAGAATCATTTTCAGTTTTGAAATGTGCAGTTGCCGTTTGTTATTTGTTGTGACTTTAGTCTCTGTCAGTCCTTCTCTGTGGCTTGCATTCTGCCGTTGTGCTGAGGAATCGGGCATCTTCCCCGGACTCAGAAAGCATTAGTTTCTTCTTTAGCAAAAATCTGGGAAGCATATGGTCTTGTGCAGATGTACGCATGTGTAATGCATCCTTGTCTCAGAGTTCAGACAATGACATGTGGCTCATGGCTCACTTTGTGTCTGTCCAGTTTTGTTCCACATGTTTTCCAACTCGGAGGAAGCAGAAATTAATTGCTTCTCACCTCATTACTTGTTCTATGGAGAATATATTAGAATGGCTGGATGGTTTGTATGGCCCCAACAGGAGTCCAAGGAATCTTAACTTGTATGATATTTTTAGCCTTCAAGTTCCTGTTTCATATTCAATCACGACAAGAAGATAGAAAGGAGGAAACCAGCAACTCAGCAGCTAAGCTTTGAATACTTAAAGCTAGTCAAAGTCCTCCCCCGTGTCATTAAGAGTTTCCGGAGTTTTGAAAAATCTGTTTCCATTTTTTCAGTGATTCAAACTTTCCAGTTTATTTATTTTACTATGAATTTCATCATTATTAAAAACTTTCTTTTTATTGGAACCATTGTGATTGTAGTGACTTCCAAATGAAAATGTGTAATTGTAAGGAAAGGATAAAAAAGTTTGAGTAAAATATCTGATTGTGAATATCTCACTTTTAAATTTATACCTTGATTATCTGGTAATTGTTTTGAAATGGCTAAATGTTGTTATTGTTAAATATTTTCAGAAAGTCTCTTTATGTATCTAAATTCTTTGTTTAAAGTCAAGGTTTTTACTTCCATCACCACAAATCTAAATACACATTTTCATAGATAAGATGATCCTTTGGGACATGATTACTTGAGTTAATCAATCTGGTGTTTACCAGACCATTCTTTAAAGTCACCCTTTATTTTAATTTTATAAAAAAAGTTTTATGGAAAGTTGTTCTGAGGCATGTAGGACTGATGGAGTTCAAGGCTACTGCAGCAGTTTAAGTCTAAGAGTTTTCTGGCTATCTCCACGATGAAATTTAAAAATCTTTTATATTCAGGAAGCAAGACTTATCAGGGATTTGGAGTATTACAGAGTTGCTTTGAAAGACAAGCCAGCCATTGAGCAAAATTTTCAAGCTAGATATTTATCTCTGGGGATCTAAGTTATTTTTGCTTTCACTGTTTTAGGCACCCAGTATGGTTTGCACTGCCATGAGTTTTCTCTGGAAACTATGAAAACAAACGAATTCTTACCAACAAAAATACATGCGTGAAAAGCCATTCTTAGTATCTTATAGCTCTTGTCACTCTCTGGGGACATTTGTATTCTAAAAGAGAGGTGCATTTGAAGGACAAATGTTTAACTCACAGGAGTCACATTTTGGGATGCAAAATTTATTGTGTCTTGTAACTGGGAATGATATTTGGAAGCAAGAGGCAGATGCCCTTTCCAGGATTCTTACAGGGGTGTCCAACCTTTTAGCATCTCTGGGTCACACTGGAAGAAGAGTTGTTTTGGGCCACACATTAAACCCAAAGATGCTAATGAAAACAAAATAATTTCATAGTGTTGTAAGTTAATTTACGATTTTTTGTTGAGCAGCACTCATAGCCATCCTGGGCCGCAGGCGGCCCATGGGTCGTGGGTTGGACACCCCTGTCAGATCCACAACTAGGTTCCAGCTAGGTCTGAAAAGGTCATATACAATTGAGATGTATTTTACTACTGGAACTCTTGCTTCCAATTATACATGTTGAAGAAAAATTAATTAGACAAAGGCCTCATTAGGATGAAACTACTTAATAGCCACATCAGTTTGAGCAATAAAACCCTTCTGAAACTAAAGTTTTACAGCTATGTAATGGGGCTAATTATATCAACCTGTAGGGCTGTTGTAATGATTTGGAAAAATTTGATAAATTATAAAATACTTTGTCTGAAATATATTAGGGACTCACTAAATGATAAAATAGATTTAAAAATATAGTGGATGCCTAAAATTTTTTAAAAATTCTATTTTGTGTATGCAACTGTCATACACTGTGATAGATGTTAAATCCGTCGTGACCTACTTAATATTCTCACCAATCCTCTGAGGCAGGGACAATCATTACCCTGATTTTAAATGTGCAGAATTTAAAGTGTAGAGATATTCACTTGTCCATGGTCCCAGGGTCAATGCTAACTATGGAACTGGGGGTAAAACCAGGACTCTCTGATAGTTGGGTTCTTGACTACTAGACTAACTGGCCTTCTTTTTGACATCTGTCTATTTATCTGTGCTAAATATGGAATTCATTTCCATGTCAGAACTAATCTGGTTTTGTAAAGATATATGAGGATATACCTTATAAATTTATATTTGCTCATTCTAGATCAGATAGGCAGTTATTATTACTCTGCTTACCAGATCATAGGTGGCCACTCGCATTTCGGCATTCACGCCTACCTAGCTGATGTGAAATGGGGTAAGCTTGCATGTTCCTACAATATAGCATTCTAGTCAATGAAGAATTTAAGTTACTAGTTTGATGATTTTATTTTCTTTAGCGAAACAGAAATCTGAAAGGTAAAGAAAATTCTGAAATAACGAAATTAAATAAAGAACATTTCACTTGGTGCTTCATGATGGCAGACCAACGTTTGACAAATTGGTAAAATATATTCATATATCTCTCTTTGAAGTCCTAAGATTTTGACTGGAATCACCAGGATACTTTTAAAAACATTGGAGTCTAGACCAGGAGCATTAAGGGGAGAGACTGCATCAACTGGAAGCAGGTGGCCCCAACAATGAAGTGGCAGCGATCATGCAGCCGAGGTTTCTCTGGCCATTTGATGGCACCAGCTGCTCTGCTGAAAAGCCTTTGAAAGCATTCTTCTTTTAACCTCTTGAGGTATTTTCAGTTTGGACTCTGGGCATTTCTTTGCATAGAAATCTTGGACTGTAATTTATCTTTCTATTGGCAGGAGAACTCTAACTACGATCCGCAGCTTGGATAATAGAGAATTATTGGCAGGGAGATTCCCGTGGTTGGCCTCTAAAAGCTTTTTCTTTTCCTGTTTCATCAACCTCTGACTGTTTATCTTTAATACATAGGATAATATTTTAACCCCCTTCTCTTTCGACCTAATCAAGCATTAAACTTCATGTGGATAAATGATCTGTATTCATGTTTAAAAGCATAGTAGTTTTTTTATCACTTATATGCAGTATGTAGAAATGGTGTGAAATAACTTCATTTTCACCTCTTGATGTATTTCTTATGACTCAGGAGGTCCCATGGGACTTTATATTCTGCTCCATGAACATTTTTTTCTTTTTTTTAGCTCCAAACAGATTATCTTGAGTCTTAGTATTTCCTCAGCATACTAACACTTAGGTCACTTCTTTCAAAACAACTTTTATTTAGGGGAGCCAAACATTCAATTTCTGTCAAAAGGTAAAATTTTATTTTGTAGATTTGTCACATTGATTTCCGAAATTATGAAGCACAAAGATGCAAGATGAAGCAAATTCTGTGAAGACAATGGCAGGCATAATACAGTCAATATATTTTTATTAATGGCATCTTAAATGATTGTGTTGAAACTCTCCATATTTGCCTGTCTGTTCCTTATTTGGGACAGAGATCAACAATATAGTTCAAAATTTACTATTTGTTAGCACTAATTGCATAAAGATTTGAAGGAAAAAATCAGGAATCATATATAATTTATTATATGGACATAATGATTCTACTCTAAATTTACATTATCAGCAAATTAAGTACATATATATAAAATCTAATAATTTATACATGAAATTGATGCTTTAAATGTAAAAATATACTTTGAGAAATAAACACTAGTGCTTAGTCTCATTTTGTATTTTATTTTTTGTTTTTATGTTTGTTTTGGTTGGATGATTGGCTTTTGTCTCTAATTTCTCCAGATTGCCAGGTTTCTTTGTATCAAGATAATTACTATATAACCAACCCAACTCACCTGGCTGATATAGCATTTTACAATTTGTAATGAAATATGTTGGTTCTTAAGTAGAGGCAGAGCAATTGATTGCATGAGAATTGTGTTACGTTTGTGCTCCTAGTCTATTGATCTGCCTATGACTTGTGTAACTTCCATAGATAGGCTAAGAAATTTATTGCTTTTCCTCAGCTAGTAAAGTCAGCAGAATATTAGGAATCTCTGAACATTGGATGAACACTACATAAGTGGATATTAAAAGATA
>VMDR010028281.1:0-13216 GCA_007922815.1 Macrotus californicus
AGATACAGAATATATATATTTTTCTGCTGTGAAATCATCAATGATAATTTGAGTTCAGTTTTTATTCTTGCATTTTTTTTATTTTAAAAGATGACTAAACACCATACTCAATTTATTTTGAAAGAAGCAGGAACAGAAAAATGTCACCACCAAGTTATCACCCCACCCCAACCCGACACACAGAGCTTTGTCCCTTATTGGAAAATAAAAATGAATTTCTGGCCACTAGATACATTCAATTAATTAAACATACTTGAAGATTTGCTTCATGAAATGCATGGAGCTAGATGGTACAAAAATACATAGGTGAATGAAGAAGAGCCTGCCCACAGAAACACAAAGTCTTTTGAAAATATAGACTATACATCTATAAGTGAAGTCACCCAAGTGATGGTAAGTGGATAACTAATATAAACCACATACTATATATCTGTATCTGTCTTAGTAGATAGCAAATGTCTAGAAGGCAGATTTCTTATGAATTGATGTATTTGGGGAGTGGGCAACACCTAAATATTGTGAATAAATGAATGTTGAAAAAAAACAAATTGTCATAAAACAAACATATTGAGCAATATGAACAAACCAAAACCAACCAAAAACAACCAGAATGAGATTTGGTAAATGAAAGCCCAGGTTAAATCATTGTATTTAGTGTTAACTCTGTAGATATATTTGAAGGATGATGGTTCTCTCACATCCAAAGAATCTTTTCAGGTATATAACGTATATGTATTATACACATTATATATATATTTTATATATATATATATATACATATTGTGTGTTTATATATACACACACACACACATATACTCACAGTACATCCATTGTCTTTCTTCTCACACACTATTTTTAAACCAACCTGAGCATCTCAAAATAATGTAATTAATCCAATATTTCCTCAATCTCTACTGTTTATTGCTTCATTTATTCAATACATTCATGGAACACTATATTGGATTCCCATGGCTACTGTAATCAATTACCATAAACTCAGTAGCTTAAAAAAACATATTCTTTGAAGTTTTGGAGGTCAGAAGTCTGAACTCAGCTTCCCTGGGCTGAAATCCAGTTGTTGGCACCATCACTCGCCTGTAGAAGGCTTAGGGGAGAATCTGCTTTCTTGCTTTACCAGCTTCTAAAGCTCCATGGCTTGCATTCCTTCACTTGTGGTCCCTTCCCCAGTCTTCACAGGCAGTAGTACAGTATTTTGCTCCAGGGGTAACATTACCTTCTAATCTGCCAAATCTCCCTCTGTCTGTCTCTTACAAATAAGGCTTCTTGTGATGATAGTTAGGGTTCATCCAGAGAATCCTCATCTCAAAATTCTTAGTGACATCTGAAAAGTCACTTCTGCCACATAAAGCAGCATTTACAGGTTCAGGGGACTAGGACCTTGGTATCTCTGGGAGCCGTTACTACAAACAGTACTATAGCACATCCTACTATGTGCCAGATGTAGGGGGCAGGGAATCAGACATTTCTGTACCTGCATTTACAGAGCCTGACATTGTAGGGAATAGAAAAGATGTACAAGGCATAGACCTGCTTTTAATTGGATTCTCTAACAAAGAAATGCTTTAGCAGAGAATAAAGCATTGTTTTCTTTCTTTTTTATTTTAACAAAATTGCCAGCTACTTCTTAGAATAAGCAGGCACAGAAAATCACCTTGCAGCAGATACTGTCGAGAAGAATTAATTTTTGTCTTTCTTATATAAATACAGAATGAGTGGGCTCATCTATCTTAGGGAAAAAACAAGCCTTTCTTTTTTCTTTTAGTAAGTCTGAAAGCCGTTCTTTTCGCTTACGTCAGAAGTGGGTGGTGTTATGGCAGAAGAAAGGTTAGGTCAATTTGGTTAAGGAATCTAAGGTATCCTGCAAAGGAAGAAACCCAAACCACAATGCTTTATGAAATGACCTTGTAACATCTGGACTTTAATTGGTGTAATATTTGGGGATTGGCTGGTTAGGTTATGAAACTAGTGCTTGATCACAACACACAAAACTTCCTTCCTCCAAAACACCAAGAGGCTCTGTATGACCCTGTGTAGAAGTTTCCCTACTCAGGAAGTATATCTTCCTGCTGGCCGAGACTTCAACTAAAGCCATGCATCTGTCTCACCTGCCACCATGTCTGTGAGTGAGGCAGTTTCCCTCTGGAGAAAATGCCCACACCCAGCTGTTGATGCATTCCTGTTTAGCAGGACCAGTCCATGAGACATGAACATTCTGCCACCTCTCTATGGAAAGGTAATGCTCTCCCCACCTCCATCATGCAGGAGTGCCATGACCTGGGCAAGTGCTTGAATCAGAGAATGAAAAGCTTTTGTCAAATAAAACTGGCCTGTTTAGTTGGTTTCTCAGTCCATTCCTGGCTGCTATAACAAAGTACCATAGACCACATGGCTCATAAATTACAAACCTTTATTTCTCACAGTCCTGGAATCTAGAGGTCCAAGGTTAGGGTGCCCACATGGTCAAGTATGGGCCCTCTCTGGGTCTTGAATTTCTCACATGGAAGAAAGGAGTGAGGGATCTCTCTGGAGCCTCTTTTATAAGGGCACTGATCCCATTCATGACATCATTACCTCCCAAATCCTATCACTTCAGGGGGTTGATTTCAACAGATAGACTTTGGAGGGACATAAACAGTAGACCTTAACAGTTGGGAATCACCTACACTGAATTTAATCCTGGGGTGTGAGTAAATCCTGGAAGAGCCTCTGCCCATGGGCAAAGAAGGCATCCCAGCTCCTGTGGCCACCACAAAACCAGGGAATTCACATAGTTCTGAGTTTGAGACATTACCTGCCAGGGCCAACTTCTTCTTTGAACTGACTTATACTTCATGAATTTATGTAGGATGAAATTAGACTGGATTCTTTGCTGTCAAGATGCTAGTAGATACTCAGGAACTCTAGACACACATAGTAAAATGTTTAGAGTATAAGGGGGATGGCTAAGAGTTTAGATCTCTGAACTGTTTGCTGCTCTCAGCTGGTAGAAGCTTTGGTGTCCTAATTAGGGAACTTCTTGGAATTACAGTCTTTGCATCCCAAACTGTGTCAAGAGAGAGCCTAGATACACCTTCATAAAGTAATATAAGATATAAGAATGGAACAACAGGTTTTTCTTAAGATTTTATTTATTTATTTTTAGAGAGGGGAAGAGAGCAAGAAAGAAAGAGAGAAACACATCAATGTGTGGTTGCCTGTCAAGCATCCCCTACTGGGGACCTTGCCCACAACCCAGGTATGTGCCTTGACTGAGAATCAAACCTGTGACTGTTTGGTTTGCAGTCTGGACCTCAATCCATTGAGCCACATCAGCCAGAGCTGGAATGACTATTTAATTAAAGAAGAGATCCTTGCTGTATTTTAGATTGCTGCCTATGACTGTAATTGGGCTTAAAGGAATGGAACAATCAGTATGTAACACAACAGCCACAGAGAAGGTAGACTTGACATGGACATGGAAGCACGTACTGGATAACTGAACTTTGCGGGGAGCTTACTGTTTGTTCTTCAACTATTTAGCATCCAAAAATCCTCCTTTTAAAGGAATACCATAATGTGTTTCTTGTCCCTACTTTCCATTAAGGAAGCCAAAGAGGCTGACTTCTACTTCAAGAAAGCTAAGGAGATACAGACATATATAATCTAGGCTTAGCTAATCAGATTATTCTAACCAAAAATTTGAATCCTGAAGAAATGAGGTAAATAATGCAGGCAGAATTAAAAAAAAAAGATTATTCATTAAAAGAGAAAAACTGAGAGCTTAATGCAGCACTGAAGGTGTGACCCAATCTGTACTGTTGCATGAAGCTGTGCTCCCTGTTGCCCAGCCCTTCTGGTTTCCTATCCATTGCCATTGCCTAAAGTACTAGCCTTCAATGTCATGCTGTACTCTACTCTATAACCTTTCACATAAAGTCCATGTGTGTTTTAGTTTCCAGAGGCATGTGCCCTGACTGGGAATCGAACTGGCAACTCTCTGGTTCGCAGCTCGTGCTCAATCCACTGAGCTACACCAGCCAGGGTCAGAGCTCATTTTTGCAAGCAATAGAAACTGCAACAGATGCAACAGATGCAGTTTCTATTGCTTGCAAAAATGAGCTCTGACCCTGGCTGGTGTAGCTCAGTGGATTGAGCACGAGCTGCGAACCAGAGAGTTGCCAGTTCGATTCCCAGTCAGGGCACATGCCTGGGTTGCAGGCCGGGTCCCCAGTGGGGGCCAAGTGAGAGGCAACCACACATTGATGTTTCTCTCCCTCTCTTCCTCCTTCCCTTCCCCTCTATCTAAAAATAAATAAATAAAATCTTTAAAAAAAAATGAGCTCTGACTACTGCCAGTGGAAAGGAAATGGACAGGAACTAAGAAGACACCTCAAGTGCGTGGAGTGATGAATAGTTACAAAATGACATGATATGTCTAGGAGATGCTATTGAAACTTCTAGGACTAGAGAGGAAAAAGACATGAAATGTTCAGAAGACATATAGTAAAGGTAGTTCTAAGGCTAGGGCAAACAACACATATCAGGAAGTAGGGTTAAATAATAATGACTAAGTAACCTCATAGTCTTTTATTCTTTTATCCCCCCAAATAAATTATCTGTTGTATTCTTCTTATGTGTCAATAACTTTTGTTGACTCTGGAAATATAAAAAGGGCAAAGCCCTTGCTGTCGATAAGATACTAGTCTTTTACAGAGAGGTAGTGCATTTCAGGATACAAATTCCCTTCATCTTTCAACCATTTAAATTGCTCCCTGTCTCTCTCCCTCCCTCCTTCTCCTGCCTTCCCCTCCCCTTCCCTCAAGCTAATCATTGCCACCAATTTATTATTTTAAAAACTAAGAGACATAGAAATTCTAAGTAATATTTAATATCATATAATCCTAGAAGAATGAAAGTAAGGAGGGCGGTATTCTCTATTTTAAGACCACATAGCTATTTGTTAGTTATGGTTAATTATGACTTATGAGTTTGGTGTGAAATAATATAGTATAGAAGAGAGGGAATGGAAAATCTACATACAAGAGCAGAAAGGCTGGTGCCACCAAAGTCCACCCTGGAAGTTATCACTTTACCTAGCTGCCCCTATGCAATTATCCACTTGGACTCTTACAAAGCCCTTCTTCCTGGACTACACAAGCCTGGATTAAAAGTCTGTTGCTACAATTTTGATAAATCTCTTGAGACTATAATCAAATAGAAGAGGGAGTTTAAAGCACAAAGTGGTGTAAACTTACTAATCACAAAAGGAACATGACAAAATTTCTCTCTCACATCCAAAGAGACACTGATATCTCATTTTTTCCAAATTTCCCATTATTGTCAGAGACTAAAAGAACCATAAAGGCATGCAGTAGACTATAAGATAAAATTACAAAATACAGAGCTTGGTAATAACACTACATACACAGCACTGATAAGGAGGTTGTCCAAACCTAGTCCTCACTCAAAGATGAGGAGACTCTAAGATGTGAGAACTTCCTAAGCTATCTACAAGCCACAACAGCATACATCTATCATCCCACCAGCATTACTGCTATAGCCCTAGTTTTCTAAAGATTCCTTATATGGTGGTGTGTTGTGCTAAAGTGAAATTAATTGGCTAGGAACAGCTTCTCCTGTGGGGTGCCACTGTGTTACATGTATGCCAAGCTCTTGATCTCCTTAACCCTAGGATTTAATCATATAGGGTCTGGAATAGTCAGAGCTACAAGATCTATCATGGTCATTGCAAACAGGCCTCAATGTTTGATGACAATATTATTTTCTCTGTTTGAGACAATGTGAACAGGGATAGGAAGCACTGTATAGAATCAACACTCACTAGCCTCTCTAACTTAAGAACTCTGAGAGAGACTGGTGGCACAATCCAGTCAGTTTCTACATAGATCTCAGCAGAACTCTGCCAGGAAGAACTAACTGCAGCATGGGCTCCCTGACGGCAGCTATAAAACATGGGTATTCTTGGGCAGATAATCAATACATGTACTATGGCCAGGTTTGCAAATGCCAGCACTTGGAGTACCACTGCCACTGCAGCCAGAGAATGTCTCAAATATCCATCTAAATTTCAGACTCCAGACATAGAGGAGGGGCAGAAGTACGATGGCACCTGGTGACAGACTAGGGGGGGTCAGTTGTTTGCTACGTTTGGAGGAAGCAATTTAAGGCCCTTTATTTCATCTCCCTATTACTCTTAAAGATGAGCAGGCACATGGAATATGTTAATGAGGCATTATAAGAGTACCTTGAATGATATGCTTTTTGTTGAAATTATACTGGTCTTTGTACCTATCAATGTCAAATACAGTTTAACCAAAAGAATACCTACTACCTCTAGGGCTAGGACCAGGAGTATACTTTGATGTCCCCTCCCCACCAATGGTATTAAGGAACTTGATAGCTAATAACTGGCACTGGTAGAAGACATCCACTGAGCATTTGTTTTACCCTTCTGAACACCTAAAAACCTATGTTAGACCTATGTTAACCACCAATTACATTGGAAATGGGAAGACTGATGCGTGGCAATATTGTTAAGATGTTCTCATTTCCATGGCAAAGCCTTTATGCTCTTTTGTTATCTTTCTAAAAACAGGGACACTCCATAGGAAAACTAAACTGCAATGAAATAAGCAACATGTATTTCAAGATCTTGGATTGGATCCAGGTATCTTGGTAAGGTCTATCTCCTTCTCTTTCTCTACCCTATCCACTGCGGAGGTAAGTACTGTTCATTGCCTATCCAATATCCGTTCTTTCCTTCTTTCTTACTAACAGAGCTCTGATTTAATTGGGGCCAAGGGAGTTATGAGCCGAGGTGAAAGGCCGCATTTCTAAGAGTCCCTTGCAGCTGGATATGGCTAAATGACTCAGTTGCATTCAATCACATGGAATGATAAATTGTTGAATGGCACTTCTCAGAAAACTCCCTAACAAGTAGCTGGATGAGTCTTCCTTGCCCTTTCTAACATTTCCTGTCTGTCAGCGCCTTACTTCTACTTGCTGACTGGGATTCAGACAAGATGTCTAGAGCATAGCAGCCATCCTTAACTACAAGACAGATGTGTGGATGAAAGCCAGCATATTTGGCCAGGATGGAAGCCAGCAATAAGGATGGCGGAGCAAAAAATACATACATACATACATACATACATAAACAAATAAAATAAAAAGAGGAATGTGGATCTATTGTAACTGTGGAGTTAGTATATGATCCCCAGAATCCTTTTACATAAGAGAGGAGCAAAGTTTTGTCTTATTTACACAACTATTGAGTATTCTGTTTTATATAATTAAAACTAATCCTAATTGGCATATCTCCTTGCACAATATATATTTTATATGTGTCTGAGGCTCATTAAAATGGAGACAGGGAAAAGAATGGCTATAGATATAAAAGCCTGTATAGGGCTGGGAAATAAAGAGAAGGATCTTTATTGTTAATGCCAAAAAAGAAATGGGTTCTGTTGTTCCAATAGCAAGACAAGATAAACTGCAAGGATCTTATGGGGTGGAGACTATTATAATAATAAATGGTAATTAGGAGAAAACAAAAGCTACTACTAGATTAATGTGTTAGGATAGACTTTGATAAGCAAGAGAGTATTTAAACTATTAAAATACATAATTACATATAAATTAATTTTCAAAAGCAAACAAGCCAATTAAAAATGAGACAAAATTGAGAACAGGCATTTCACAGAAACACAAATGGCTACCAAGCAAACATAAAGATGTACAACCCCATTAGCAAGAAGAGAAATGCAAATTAAAAGAGGTGATTTATAGTCAAAAGTTTTGAATCTAACCATTGCAGGTATTATAATGATGTGCCAGCTTAAAGATGTGAAATGGATTTTTGTATAGGTGAATCTCAAAAACCTCAATGTATAGTGAAAAATGAAGAGTATGATTCATTATATAAACTACAACACCAGAATATAACTATATTTTAATGGAATCATACATATGCAACTATTTTGCAAAAAAAAAAAAGGCAAGGGAGCAATGAGTAATACAAAATTCAGATAATGTTATTTCTGGGTGGGAGGGATATGCTTTAGGAAAGGCCTTCTTATAAAGCTTCAAAACTACTGGTATTTTTCTGCATCTTCAGCTCTGTAGTGTAACTGGATATTCTTTTTATTACTATTCTTTAAAATGTGTAAATATGGGATGTGTTTATATATGCATATCTCACAGTTAAATTTTTTAAAAAATTCAGTGAGGTTTTAAGGAGAGCAAATTGAGTACATCATCAAGTTCTAGACTGTGAGTCAGAATTTCCTTGTTACTATGTAACCAAACAAAATAGAGAACTCTCTTGGCTTCTGAGGCTGATGTAAGATGGAATCTTCAGCTGTAACCTCTATTTTAAATGTTCTTGTTCTTCACACTTGCCTCCCTCTTTTCAATTATTTCTATAAGTATTTCAGTACAAAGGTGATTTTATAGTAATACTTTGCAAATTAAATGTCATCTTTATCTGTCTACTTTGGTTTTCCAAGTTTCCATTAAAAAAAAAAAGGCAATGCAATTCTTTAAAAAGTTTTAAAAAAATCAGTGTACTAGAGTTAAATGCAAATTTTGAACACCTGTTATCAAAATCAGCAGTCTGTTAGTAGTGAGAGCTTCCCAGTGGAACCTTAACGGACCAGTTTCTAAGAGGGGAGAGTCTTCGTCTACCATTGGAGAAAGAGGATGCAACACCAGCCCGACTGTACTCCGCCCCTTTGCCCCACTGGCTCAGGAGGCAAGGAAAAGCACTCCAGTCTTTCAACCACTCCCCCCGCCCCCACCCTCTCCGGCGACCCGGGGTTTTGCCCGGGGAACCAGAGCCCCGCCCATTAGTAAGCTCCGCCCCCTGCCGGGACGCTTGGCGAGCGCCTTTTAGGAGGAGGGGCTGGATGTGCTCGCAGCTGGGAGGCCGCGGGTACTCTGACTCTAGTCCTGTTTTCTACGTGAGCCGTAGCAGAAGAGTTTTTGCTGGTGGCCGGATTCCCACACGTTGGTGAGTGACCTGGAGGAGTCGCGGCCCGCAGACGCGGCGGGCAAGGGGCCCACCACCAGCGCCTGCGCGCTGGTCCGCCAGCCAATCTGCTCGCCGCTCCCCGCCCACGGCCTTTGACCCTGCGCCCCGGGGCCAGCCGTCGGAGGTGGCGAGCTGCGGTCCTTGGTACCCTGGGCCACCTGGTTCCGGCACTCTTACCCTTTATTTCTGTCCAGGCTGGTTTTATTGCCTTTTATCTTACTTTATTTCCAACCGCGACTTTGGAATGGAACCTCGCCGCGGTTTTTCCCTCCTCTCCCCAGCAAATTCTGGGAGTGACTGAAGTCTTTCAACACCTTGTTCCTTTATCTTCACTCCTGCAGCCTGGCCTTGAGCCTGTGGGGAAGAGTGCAAGGACCTAGGCCTACCCGGCTCGGGGTGCAGAGGGAAGGTCGCGGTCGCTTTTCTCCCGGTGCCTTTAGGCGTCGGCAGAGGAGAGCAAGGATGACGAGCCCCCACCGAGATGGTTTTCCCATTCACCTGTTAACGTGTTCGGTACTGTCATCATAGACTTATCTTTTGCTAAGTCTCAAGATGCAGCTATGCGGGACTAGTGTCTTCCATTTTTCAAAGGAGCAAGTTAAGTTCAGGCAGTTATGATTGTTTTGGTTTCGTTATTGCAAGACCCTACAGATAGCTATTAAGGGAAAATGTAGACGTGCTTAAAAAAAAAGGAAAGACAACGTTATATGAACTTAAAACAAAACGAATGGGCCTGAAATGGGTTGTATTAATGTATTTCGACGATAGTCTGAAAGAAAAATACAAAATAAAATTTAAAGATTGGTAATAGTAAGGCACATTGCAAATCATTTTCATGATTATATATTACTCCATATTAAACTATATGTAAACCCTGAAAATATGATGGAGTGCAGTGAATCTTGAGATTTTCAGGCTCCTCCATAAAACATTAGTCACGTGATGAATATTAAGTGTATGATCAGAAAATAAGCTGTTTTGAGATTAAATTTGGGCTACAGTTTATGAGTAGGTAACATATAATCACTGTTGATTAGTCCATAATGTTTAAACGAAAATATGAGTACGTGTCAGCAGTTTTCATCTGTATCACAAAAATTACAGTGTTATATCCTATTAACTTGATTTGTGTAATGTACTGTGGAAAGATGGAATGGAATGAGAGCAAAAGCTTTTAGTTCTCTAACCAAAATTGCCCTGCTTCTTGTTGGTTGCTTAACCTCAGACAGGTTATTTACCGATTGCTAGCTAAGATACTTGGATAAAGTTGTCAGTTGCTCTGTATCTTAGTTGATCATCTGTAAAATGGCGTTAAAAAGAATTTCTGCTTCACAGGTTGTTGTGAAGATTAAAATGGAAGGATGAGAATTTTTGTTAACCAGAGGGTACAGTTGTTTACTTGAAACTGACCTGGGCAGGAAGCCTTGCTACAGAAACTGACTTTGAAAGTTCCAGATGTGTTTTCTAGTATTAGTTTATCTCCAACGGCTTCTCTGAAAATAAAATTAGAAGAAAACAATACTGGAAAAAAAATAGCACTAGATGCCTGTATAGTTTAATAATGGGTAATTAAAAAGTGAAATGTTTTTGGCTTTTCTCAGTAACAGGATAACAGCAAATACTTTTAAAATTAATAATTTCTTTATTGTGTTTTTTTAAATTACCATTTAGTCCCCTTATACCACCCCTTTGCAGTCACTACACTGTTGTCCATGTCCATGAGCCCTTTTTTCTTTCGCTCAGTCGCAGAGACTTTTTGAAATAATAGTTGATATCATATTGCTTTTGGATCTCGTGGAACTCATTGGACCTCCATGTCAAAAGCTAGTATTTCAAAGATTAAAAGCACAAAACACAAATAGAAACCATAAAACTTCAAAATAACCTATTATGCGATGTAAACTGCCTTTTGAAAATAACAGTTTTCAATAGCTGATAACCTGGAGTAATTTCCTGCTTTGAGAAGCTATACATCTGCAATTGCTTTTCTTTTTCCTCTCAAGTCATTTCTGAAACTTCTTTCTTTTCTTGAGCCAAATAAGTATTGGGTTGGCAAAAAAGTTCGTGTAGTTTTTTTCTGTAAGATGGCTCTAGTAGTGCTTAGTTGTCTTTATGTCATTTGAGACAATTTTATTAGGCTGTATTGTGACAGCTGTTGTATCAGCATGCATTTAAAAAAACTTATCAAAATTGGTAAATTTTTGTGCAGCCATTTTGATATTGAAGATGGAAGAAAATACACATTTTTGGTGTATTATGCTTTATTATTTTAAGAAAGGTAAAAATGCAACTGAAACACAAAAATGTGCAGTGTATGGAGAAGGTGCTATGACTGATCGAACATGTCAAAAGTGGTTTGCGAAGTTTCTTGGTACTACTGACGTTTTGGTGAAATAATTCTTTGCTGTGGGACTGTCTTATGCATTGGAAGATGTTTAGCAGAGGCCCTGGCCTCTACCCACTAGAAGCCAATAGCGGGAGACAGCCAACATAGTCAAAATATCCCAATCAATAAAGTTATTGGTGAAAACGAAAGGTATGTCTTTTATTTTAGGGGAAGAACTAAACAAACTTCCTGGCCAACCCAACAGTTCCTCTGCTCCTTTCATGTGAAATCATTATAGCTATTAGACATTTAGGGTCATTGTGGTTTTGCTATGGTGGACATGATAATTTTTATTAAAATAGATTTTTTAAATCATTGGATCTATATGTCTATAATTCTCCCTATATAATAAGTTTATTATATACTATAAGCATGTTAAGTATATGTATAGTCAGTAGAATCTGTCTATACAGATATTGCCCAAATATGGGGTCTGGCAGAAGTTACGCCTACTTGAGTGTGTGGTTGGCAGGGTAATAATATGGGTGTAATAATTTATAGTTTTAATTTGAACATTTCACCTAAAATGTCATATGGTGTGCTTGAGTGTGATATTGTTATGTTACAGAATTACATGTTTATGATTTTGTAATAAAAAGGGGCGTTATTTGTGCCTGACATTGTATCTACCAATGTCAAAACCAGAAATTAAATTGTTTAAGGTGAACACTTAATAGTCACTGACTACATATAAGATATATTGGGCTCTACTAGACTGTATAAAGAAGGGTTCCGTTTCTGGACCTTAAGGAGCAACGTAGTGGGGATGTAATACAGGTAAGTGAATAGCATGGTGCAATGCAAAAGAAAGGGATGCCAGTTGAAAAATCAGGTAATGCCATATAGAGTATATGAGAAAGTGAGTGGTTTCACTCTGGAACCATTAGCGGTATCAGGGAGAAGAGGCAACTTTTCAGCTTTGCCTCGAAGAATCAGTAGTGTAGTATTTTAAAAGTTAGTCATATAGAGAATAGGCAGTTAGAGAGAATAAACCGTGTTTTGGATATTAATTATTTGCCAGACAGCCACCTTTGATAGTACTCATTATCGTTATGAATGTTTGCTCATATTTATTCGGTGTTTACACCAAGCCAGAATGACTCTTAAGAGTTTTATAATATTAACTTATTTTATCCTCACAAAAATCCTGTGAGTGAGGTAACAACTCATTGACGGATGAGTAAAAAAGCAGGGGGAGATCAGGACACTTGTACAGGTGAAATAGCTAAAAAAGAACACAGGTGGAATTTGAACTTAGGCATTTGAACTGCAGAGCCCGTACTTTTAATCACAATGATCTGCTTGCTACCTCATGGTTGAGAGGACTTACTGTTATTTGAGACATGGAGGTTGGGATAGAACCAGTGGATCAACTATAATGATGTGATTTTTTTTTTCTTTTAGGTAAGTGAATTAAGTCATGTTAAAAAAGGGAGGGGCCAGTTTTAGAAATTACATTGACAGGCAAGAAGGAAAAAGGAGTCAACTTCCATAAATGGATTTTGTGTATGTGTGTTTTATGTTCATCTGTGGATCTGAGAAGTGTGTATAACAAGTATAAAAAGTTTCAGAATGTGTTTCCTGTATTTCTTTACTTTTTACTGCTTTTTAAATGCAATCAATACTTACCAATTGATTACAACAGTACCTTTTACACTTTCTTTCACATACACTGCAGGTCCTCACTTATGTTCTCAATAGGTTTTGTGACTTTAAGCAAAACAACTTATAACAAAACACATTTTACACACATAGACTAATTTATATAAACAAGACTT
>VMDR010028282.1:0-13217 GCA_007922815.1 Macrotus californicus
TACATGTCAGAGATATATTTCCAGGAAAGAACACACAAGTGTTTCTTTTGCTGTGCAACACATATTGTGAAGTGATGAGCATTTAACTTTCTGAAAGTCGAACCTTCTTTCCAATGAAGTAGGAGAGGTCACCAGTTAAACAAATTTAACGAGTCCTTCTATTCATCAAAACCTTTCATTTAAAGTGAATTATCAGTACATCACCCCATTCCACATCACCATCTATTTTCCTAGAAATTAAATTTTTCTATATCAATATTTCTTAAAGGATTCTTTTCCACATCTCTAAGATTTTCCTAGAAACAGGTGAATAAAAGTGAGAGAAAAATGTTCACTCAAAATACAAAATGGAAAGATAAATAAGTTTTTTTAGAGAAGCTCTAGCAGTCCAGATCCCCCAGATGCTGTAATGAGTGAAAAGCAATAAACGTAATTTTGTACTATTAGGTTTAATTTCCATCTAAATACTCCAAGCAGTTTTATTCAGCAAATCGGAGTGTGGGAGGGGTAGGGGAGGGGTTGGGAAGAAGCTAATGGAAAGAAAACCACATTCCCAAAGATCTGCACTAGCTGATGGAAATAGCACACTCCCAATTTTGTGACTGGTTAGTAGTTAAAGGTGAAAGAAAATAAAGTCACAGTGTTACCTTACTTCTTTTAAGAATGTGCCCCCAAATCCAAATGTCTGACAAGATAGTAAGTCCAAGGGACTCCAAAGTGTAATCATTTTAACACTGACTACTTACTAAAACAGTAATACTGTTAATATCAACAAATACACACAAATTCTGATAATGATTAAATTAATATTTTAGGAATTTTTTATATCTCAAGTCTACCATTCTGGCCTTTACAAACATACTATAACTCTATTTGTTTTTGTCACATAAAGAAGGGGTCCTCTTGTTTTCTTTCTGTCTATAAATCAACACCCAACTTCTACTAAACAAAAAACCCTGTGAAGTTAATATCCCTGGGAGTTGACCTCTGTTGTCCACATTTTGCTTTTCTACATTCCTACTACTTGCCTCTGTCATTCAAAGTAGTATTGCTTTATATTGTCTTAAATTCTGTAATTTTTCATATGTACATTATGCTGTATTGTTCTTAAGTATCACCCATATTAACTAAGATATATTCATTGTATAGTGAAGTGTAAATAAGTTTTCTTAATCAATTAATAATGAATTTGTCCAAAGAAGAAGTTATTGGGAGTGGAGCATTCTTCAGGGCTACTATAATCAAGACAGCTAGAGCAATAAATTAGGTGAATTGTGGACAAGGTCCAGAAGCCTGGGTCTTAAGACACTAAACAGCCTCGCAAATGAAAAAAAAAATACTATTTCGAAGGATTTAAACTTATTGAAGCTGACATAAAATCAACATCTAAAAAACAGAAACTCTTAACTGAAGGACAGTTCATTCTATTTTATGATAGCCACAAAATAGTTCAAAAACACTTAAGGAAACCTCTGAACCTAGAATAAATGATGCTTGGGGAGACAAAAATTAGAGGGTTTAACAAGCATAGAATGGAGTTGAGAGCAGAGTTGAAAATGTAACAGCTACTATGTGATAGTAGAAATTCAGTAAATGTATTCTAGCAAAAGTTTGGACGAGGCTTCATGGTTTCCAGCTGTCAAAGAATTGAAAGAAAAAAAAGAATGGGAGGGAGAGAGGGAGGGAAGAAGGAAGGGTGAGAAGGAAGAAAGAATGTAGAAAACAGACTTTTTAAAAATTCTAGAGTTCAAGAAACAATCTGACAGGTTCATAACATTTCACTGAGACTGTTGGCAAAACTATAATGGGCTAAAGCTTCAATCAGGCCCCTAAAACATCTGGAGTTTTGTTTTAAATGACTCAGGTGAAAAACGTCAGATTAAGGAAAATGGGGAGGACTCCAGCAGTTGGCCAATGTTCTAGGTGATGGATGTGAAGGGCAATTCCCTTAAACAACTGATTTACTGCCAACAGAGAAAAACATTAGAAGAACATCAAAAAACTCATCTGCAATTAGAGATCACAAGGTTGGCCACTCCGTGTCCACCTTCCCCTCCCTTACCAGCGAGGTGACCCTGCTCCTGGCAAACACCTCCACACAAAGGCCACCGAAGAACATCTTCCCCTAAACTCCTTTCCTTTGGCTTAAAAATCACTATAAAACCTGCTTTACTGTTTTCCAACAGCTTCCTTTCTCCCTCCCTTCTTTTTCCTTCCCACCCTTTGTTCCTTCTTTTCCTCCTTCCCTCCCTCCCTACTTTTCTTTCTTCCTAAAATCGTTGCTTTTAAAAAAAATACACCCAGATCAACCCTACTGCACTAGAAATCCCTCTCAGGCCAGGCTGAGTCGGGAACAGGCGGCCAGCCCATGCATTCGCAAGCACCATCTGGCACCTGCGATTCATTGATTCATTGTCACTTTTCATACTCGCAGAGGTGAGAGGGGCGGGAGACAAAGAGCACGCAGAGCTGGTGTGACCCAGTTCCTTCGGAAACTTTCAGCTGGTCGTAACCTCTCCCAGCCCTAAACTCTTTAATGATCCTGCAAGCCAGAAAAGTACAGTGACCTCTGCCTAGCCCCTGGAATTGGAAAAGAGGCGAAACAAGAAAAGCAAGACCAAGAGGATCGCTCGTTTGCCTCCCCACCGCCCAACCACCGCGGGCGCAGAGCCGCAGCGCTGCCGGAAGGGGTCGCTGTTCGCCCAGACCAGCATCCTCGCCGCCGCCTGCACCTCCCACGTCCCTGCTGGCCCGGCGCCGTCAAGTTCCAACAGCCCCCAGTCGAGTGAGTGCCGGGAACGAGCACCGCCCGGGTAGCAGCAGACGGCGCAGACGAGCCAGGCTGCGGCGCGAGTCCGAAAAGCTCCTGGGAAACTCCCACAGTCCGGAGACTTCAGAAAGGAGAGAGGTAGCAGCCCCCGCGCGCGCAAGTCTGCAAGTGAGTGCTCATCTCGGCACCTGTTCCTCTCGCGCCACCGCCTTCCCATCCCTCGGACCCGCGCTTCCCAGGTGCCCGCCCGCTCCAGCGATGAATCCCGCGCTGGGTAACCAGACGGATGTGGCCGGCCTGTTCTTGGCCAACAGCAGCGAGGCGCTGGAGCGCGCGGTGCGCTGCTGCACCCAGGCGTCCGTGGTGACCGACGACGGCTTCGCCGAAGGCGGCCCGGACGAGCGCAGCCTGTACATCATGCGCGTGGTGCAGATCGCTGTCATGTGCGTGCTCTCGCTCACCGTGGTCTTCGGCATCTTCTTCCTCGGCTGCAACCTCCTCATTAAGTCCGAGGGCATGATCAACTTCCTGGTGAAAGACCGGAGACCGTCTAAGGAGGTGGAGGCGGTGGTCGTGGGGCCTTACTGACCGGCCCTCCGGCCCCCGCGGCGGCCGCCCCGCACCTCCCCACTTCGCCAGCCCGGCCGCGCCCCCTCACCATCGAGACTGGGCGAAGCAAACCTGTCGGAGTCGATTATTTCTCTCGACTTTCTGCCTTTCGGGACGAAGCGACCTGTTTCTCGCACGCTCTTTGAAAGTCCCCATGCCTGGCTGTAGGAGCAGAGCGCCCTGACTCTGGACTCCGCCGCAAGTGGCAAGAAGAGGGCGATTAGGGCGCAAACTTTGGAAGCTGCCGCTAGCTTGGGATGCGGGGAAACCGACGGGGCGAAGGCCCTTCTCCACCCGCAGGTGGGCCAAGCTCTCGGGGTCGGTGGAGAGGGTGGGCAGGGGAGAGACTCAGAGGCACCGAATGCCCAGGCGGCCTGGAAAGTGATCCATGTATACGCCACGTAACAAAACTCATGGGGACACAAATCCGTGTCTGGATTCGCGCCCATTCTCTCCCTCTCCTCGCAGCCCTGGCGGGAGAGGCGATAAATACCTTTGATTGAATACAACTTGCCGTTTTAAGGGATTTTTGTGTTTGCTTGAATATAAATATTTGATAAGTCCTTTTCTGCCCTAGTGGCCTGTTTGCCTGCCTGGGAGTTTTGTCAACGTGGGGAAAGGGGTGGGGGAGGGGAAGCCTGAGAATGTGAACCGGGTGAGTTGTGTGTTGTTTTGCATTCACAACTGGGCCTTTTGGGAGGGGGCTGGGGCTGGAGCCCCAGAAGGCCCGTACAAAGACCCTAATAGAACTCGTCTGTAGCTCGTGACTGCACGATTTACGCCACAAAAGTGCTCTTGATATTCGTGACACCGTTTTGACGTTCTCTCCTCCCCCTTGTTTAACATTTCCTTAATAAATGCAACATTTAAGTGTTTTGTTCCTGGCCTCCTGGTGGTCATTCTGCGCTCTCCGCAAAAGGGAAGAGGAGCCGGGTTGCCGGCCCAGGGAATTAATTCGCTTTGGAGAGCTGTGATTCCATTCGTGGATCCTACGAAGGGACGATGTGGGGGCGAGACGGAGAGGCCTACAGGCCAGTGAGACATGGCCTAGCCTTAGGCACAGGAGCCACCTGGAGGCAGAATCCTTTGTTTTATCGTGCAGTTAATATTTTATATTTCATTTAGGCTCAGCTTTCCAGCCAGTCGAGAAAACCCGAGGTCCCAGTGGGAACATTACACTTCCCCTCCAAGTCTCCGGTGGGAACACAGGGTTATGCCGCTAATGAAAGGAAGAGACGGCTTGGCCAGCCTGCAGGGAGGGCGTCTTTGCCCTGACCGACGTCAGCAAGACAGCTTTGGGATGCTGCTCAAAAGAAATAATAAAATAAAATTTAAAAAATAATAATAAATTATTTAAATGAGAGGAAATGTAGCTGCTAAAAAGTACAGAGTGACTCTAATTCTCCCTGGGGCAAACCATTGTTACCAAAACGTGGGATGCATTATCTTTGCCATAACACTTTTTCTAGCAAAGGGGGGAGATTTAAAAAGGGGCCTGCTTGTTCTTGAATTGTCAGGCCCAGGCCCCACAAGAAGGTTCAGAGGAGTTAAACGAAACTCTGGATCTCAGAGAGGAAGATTACTACCTAGAATGAGAAGATTGAGCCAGAGTGGAGCTACAGATGGCCGTGGGCACAGTTAGGGCTCAGAAACTGAACGGTGTTGGAAAATAAAACTGAGAATGTGAAAATAACCCAGAGGATACAATAACTTCGAGCTTGAACTTGACAAGAGGTTTTGAGCAGTTTGTTTTTATGCCTTGGTTAAGATCCTAAATACTTTCAAGAATATAAAGGATCCTCTGCTATGCTGTAGTCAGTAAAGACTTCACAGTAGCAGATGCAAGTCTAAAAAATTAAACAACAATAAAATGTTCCATTTACTTGGGAAGAAGCACAACTTGTGTAAACAAAGCCAGTGACTCAAAGGGTTGAGATCAAAGCATTTGAGTACCCTTTAACAGCCTGCCTCTATTGTCTAGTTCATTCCCAAAGCCATTAGGAGCTAGCATAATTTTTTGAATGCTAAATAGTATCAGGCATGAAAAGGATTTTGATATTTTGTCTATTGTTCCCATCTTCAGCAGGTGTTTGCTTGTTGTTTTGCTTGTTTTGAATCTGGGGCAGGGAGTAGGGTCAACACTAGTCAAGGTGCGTCACATGGTAGGCAGTTTTGCAGACGTTCAGGACAGGAAATGGAGACTTTTGATGCTATAGACAGTTATTGTGGCTGCTTCCATGTTTCTAAGGAAGAAACATAGCAGAACCAGTTGGCTCTGGGACAAACCAGACATTTAAATTAAACTCAGGTTTTTTTTGCGGCTGCAATATCTACTGAGGGTCCCTCTTTTCCCACAAATTTATTAGCCCACCAGTGAATTCAGTGCTGTGTGGAAATCATGGGATAAAAACCAATCAGCCAGAGTTTGTAGGACTCCTGCGTTGGCCTCTGCTATGTGCAACGTACATGCTTACAGCAAGTTGCAGACAGAAAGGTTTCACACCTACAGGTCAATTAGTGGCTGTTTGTAGAAAACAGGTTTCTGTTCAAAGTTGAAGTCGTGAAAGTTGGGAGAGGGTCTGCCCAAGCTCCCTACTCCTCTCTCATGTACCACTACTGTCTCCCTCCTTGATCTGACCTCCTTCCTTGTTCCTCTGAATACTTCTTCACACCTCTTTCCTCTTCCCTGCACCTCAAAAGCGAAATCCAGTTTCTTCGTATCTCAACACACTGGATTAATTCTACCCCGAGAAATCGTGATTGTCAGACAAACCAGAACCTGCAACATTTAATCCTTAGGAAAGACATGCGAACAGAGCTCTGCAATCCATGATCTGTGCATTACAGGAAAATGCACACAGTCTGAAAATATCATAGCCCTGGGGACCATTTCCTGCCAACAACTCTTCTCTACAGCCTCTAGATCCATTTGTTACTTAGAGAGATGCCAAGTGGTTCTGGTTTTTATAGATGAGGCGATGTGTACAAGAAGCTTTTTACACTCCCTGTTCCCTCCCTGCGGGCCACACAGCAGCTACTTTCTTGGGCCCTGCACCACTCCCTGTCTCCCTCTGCCTTTGAGTCTCTTTTTCCCTGGTTCTAACAAATGCTTAAAATGGAATTTTAAATCCTGCTCAGAGTTTATGGAGCGTCAATCTTTCCCCATAGACGTTTTACAGGGAAGGTGAGTTTTAAAAGTCACTCTCTGGGGTTCACATAAGAAAACAATGTCAGCTTTAAGAGACTGGGAATTGGGAAGAATAGATGCAAACAGGCCGAGTTTTATCATTCCACACCTAAGTCCTCCGTTTGGTCAGTAATTAGTGGGAAGCCCTGAGAGAGCGAGAAATGGCTTCCTGTAAAAGCTTGCTAGATCTGACATGGCCCATGAGGAGGTATGTGATACTTCCTGAAACCCTTCTGGAAAAATACCAGAAGTGGGGAGAGGTTTCCATGACACATAGCAAGCAGATTAGCAGCAAGTCACTGATGCCTCTGAGCCTAATTGGGTGGCCTCCACATAAGTAGCTTAGCTAATTGCTGATGAGTGGTATTTTTCTTAAGATTGGTGTTATGAATCTTCCCACTCTAAAAAGGATACCGAGAACTTGAGTACTGGATACCTTGAAGACTGCTTGAGGAAAGTCAGAGCACAAAGGTCGCAGTGCCGTGCTAAGCCTACGATCACCCTTGTTCCTAGTGCATGGTCCCTGTGCCTGATATCTGATTTCCAAGCCTCCCATGGGATCTTGGGTCAGTCCTGTTATTGTACCTGCCTGCACTAATTCTGAGTGAGGGAGGAAAAGGCACCCTGGACCATAAGGTAAAAATGTTTGGCTCTGGTCTCTAAGTACCTCAGTGGCCTCCTTCCTAAAATGAGGAAGATGGACTCTAAAATATCTCAATTCTAAGATTCTACCAAATTAACTTGTTTAACATTTCCTTGTCTCTGAAGATGTTCTTTAGACCTCTTCAATAGGTAAGTTAAACATATATTTTATCATTCCAATCTTGGTCCTCCGGGTAAAAATTCCCACCCCTAAAAGTCAAATGCTTCTCAATTCAGGATACATTATTTACAATAATCAAAGCAAAATTTCAGACACCTAGTCAGGCCTAGGTAAACAGTAGTTTCTAAGATGACAGATTACACATCATCTAAACAGTGCCTTAAATATCCCAGATCTCTGTGTTCTCCCTGGACGAAATGATGAAAACGAAGCTCAGTGAACCAAGGAGCAAGTAAGCAGCAAGTGATTCCCATAGGTGTACGCACATTCAGACTAATGTACACTATTGTTTATGGAAACTTCTTGTGTATTTGAAGACTAAGTAACAGCCAATTTTTCTCCCCTAAAGCATCTCCCCCTTTGAGCTTCTGCAAACGGTGCGCAGCAGCTGCTCTGCATGCAGTTTAGAGCCTTCCTTAGCCCTGGCTTATTGTACTTGTCAGTTTGGGGAGAGGGGGTTGCAATGCCAGAAAAGGATTTCAGGGTTCAGTTTGTTCTCTAAGACTCAAACCTAATTTGAAAGCCTGTTGAAGCAGCAAGTCGAGAGCAAACCCCTAAACAGGAATCAATAAATCTTTTCTCCACCTGCCAAATCCCATTTAGACATGTGCACAGTGGCTAAAACGGGACATGTTAAAGTCGGCTCCACCGGTAGCAGTTGTTTCCTGATGTCTGAGTGTAAATGCTCAATAGTTAATTGCTTCCATGGCCAATCTCACTCTGTCCTTTCCAGATATTTTTGTATTGATTTAAACACTTAATATGTTTGAAAGTCCAGGATTAATTTTACAGCAACAGCATAGATTTAAAAATTTTTGGAAAGTATAGTTTAGGGAAAAAAAATAAAGCATCTAATATTATCAGCAAGTCATAGGTCATTTTATGGTGATAATAAAAGTCTGCAGGTATTATATTTAAGAAATTCAAACTATTTCAGAGGTACTTCTACAAGGAGTAATGTAAAGAGAACTAGATGCACTTAATACTTAGTGAGGTTGCAAACGGTGGCTTACTTTTAACCCAAATAACGATACATACTAAGTGACAATAAAGAAGGCATATTTTCATTTACTTGAATATTCATGTGTATGTTGAAGGGGTGATAGGTAAATAGTTTCCTTCTCTAAAAACAGGTAACTGCTTGCTTGCTTGCTTGCTGAGATATCTCTGAGTGGGTAAATGCAGGCACAGAGCGATCAATACATAAAAAGTGAAGCCATCTGCGATAATGCTGCAACATAGCTCTTCTGCCCAGCCCCTGTTTAAAACTGGTTTCCATTAGATAATAATATTTTCTGAACTCAATTCAAACAGATAGTGCTTGCCAAGTACCCATGTGTACAAAGTACATTACAACATATTACTGAAAAATGGAGATGATTCCTGTTCATTTGCACCATAAACACAGGCACAGATACACAGACACACACACGGCGAACACACTGGGTCTACCTACATGAGTCAAATAAGAAATTGGTCCATGATTTGTATGGCATTCATGGTGATATAAATATACATACACAATTACACTGTAGCCTACATGTTGGTATGGGTTATTCCAGGGTTAGTTTTTCTTCTGATTTTTTTTCTTTTTTGCCTTCACCCTCACCATCCCCTCTCGTTAATTACTCCATCCCTCACCCACATCTGAAGGTGCACTTCCCTGAAACAGTCATTGATTTTTATCTAAGACTCCAGATGTCCGATTGCTTTGGGAAATGAATTCCTCTGGGATCCAAAGTGTCTCTTTTGCCTTATTTATTTTCCTATAAATTCAGCAGGATCGTGTAGTTCATATTCTAAATAGTATTGATTGAGGCAGGTGCGCATGTGCACGCTAACATCCTGTTTCCCGTATTGTATATTGATTAAATGTATTCCTTCGACTACAGACTCAAAATAAGCGTCACATATTCCCCAACTCTTTATTTTACACTATTTATATTTTTACAATAAAATAATGTATAGAAAACATTTCAAGTAAATAGTTCCAAAGTGTTTAGTAAATAAGATTTATATGGGGTGCCTGGAGTTTTACATCTATATCCTGAGGTATATTTTTCAGTCTTCATCTAGAAATTGAAAAGAAAAATAAGCTAAAATCCCAAGGAATGAAAAGTCAAAGATTATATATTGTTCAGTCTCGAAAAATCTTTAAACACTAAGTTAAGAGAAATGAGAGGGGACCCTAAATATATTATCAATGAAAACAAAAAGAGCAAATTAAGTCTCTAGAAATGTCCAGGCAGATTTCAAATTCTCAGAAACAGTGACTAGGAAATTTTACACTTAGAGGACTTAGTAAAGGGATCAAAGACTACCAAGTAGAAAGTCTAAGCAATGTGAGAGGCTGTGGAAGACTGTTAATCCCTTCTCCATTGTTCTCTTCTCTGGAGTCTTGACTAATTGCAGCATCCTGTTAGCTGACTCAATTTTCTTACACTCAAAGGTCAAAAAGGCCTTGCCGGATCTTCTTTTCTTTATCATCAATAAAAATTTATTATTTAGTATCCATTATAGGAATGACTCTGCACTAGGTACTAACTTAGACTTTGGGAGTTGAGTGCAAAGTACCATGGAATTAAAAAGGGTCTTCTGTGATTCCATCCTTGTCTTCTGCTTATTTTATTTTCACATATCTTGGAGATACAGCTGTATGAGACTCACACTTGTGACTTTTCCCCTTACAGGTGAAGTGCTCTGTATTATAATTAATGTGGGGACCTGAATTAGTCAACTTAATTTGGATTTTCAGGCAGCATACACAGACATTACGTACATTACGTATTCAAGCTCAAGATGAACGTGTTAGGGAAGGCCTGAAGAAAGGCTCCAAGTGCATGTATTGAAACTACCTATATTTTCTGCAAATTCAGCTCAGGGATAGTGTTTTATTTATTAATAAAATAATACCCCCCACTATGAATTGTCAATGACTGAATAGTTAACAAAAGGATCAAGTGTGAAATTCACTCCCCTACATTCCACTGATGAGCTTTTTGAGAAAATGATACACCCTTGTCTTAAGTAACATAAAAATCTTCTTAATTCATGAAATGTTCAAGCTGGAATGGGCTATATTAATTAAGACTCTTTCAATTACATACAATCAACATAAACCCAAATTCAAACCAATTTTAAAAAGAAAACTGAATGTACTTACTTGTGTGACTTCAAGTCCAAGGATATAGATACTTCCGCTATACAATGAGGGAAAAAAAAAGAACTCCTGAAGCCCAAACTTACATCTTACCAGCTAAACATTCCAGCAGAAAAAACCTGTGTATTCCTCTGGCCCCGCTTGGATCACGTGTTCATCCTCGTCAAATCTCTGTGACTGAGGTAGGCACAGGAAGAAGGGTGTACGGGATCAACCTGCCTCTGGTGAGAAAGGGAGAGAGCAAGCAGTAAAGTCAAACCGCAAGGGGATGAGTCCTCACATGAGAAATAGACTCTATGTGTTATCAGAAGAAGTGGTAAGGCTGCTTGCGGGGTGGCCTACAACGGGGTGGTCACTGAGTTCAATGAAACGGAAGCCTAGAGAGGTCGAGTCTTTTCCTCAAGGTCCCACACAGCCAGCCAGTGATGGAGCCAGTATGACCTACATCTCCCAACTCTGAATTCAATATTCCTTTTAAAACTATATATTCTGTCAACTGTCCTGCAGCAAAGGTTCACAAGCCTTTTATTTCTTTCAAGTTTCCTTCTATCTGAGCTGATGTAGAACCAAGTGTCCTGGACTACAGCCTGGTTGTCTGGGGCGGGCGCTGCCACCACCTGTACCTGATGGTGTGAATTTTTATCAGCCATTGAACGTTTTTGTCTGTAAACTCATCTGCCCTCCCTAGACCTGGCTAGGCATAAACGTGTCTTTAAGGTGAGATGAAGCCTTTGTTTGCTTGTAGAATGGAAGTATAATGATACTTTTCATGTTAAAAATGCCTTTAATATAATGAATTATTAGACAACATTAAGAGGAGTCATTCAACGCAGGACTTCCCTTCTAAGCCTCACGACTCCCCCTGAGGTGGATAAAATATTCATCATTTCCCAAGCTGGTCTGACAAACTCACTTTGGTGGAGCCTCTCTTGTGACCCCTCTGCCTTGAAGATGCTGCTGCCCTGCATGTGATATTTTATCATGGTTCTTCGAATCCTTCCTTATTCGATGTCTAAACTGTCCCTCGTCTAAACTCATTAAAACTCAGAGAGTTGACTTAGTTTCCTTTTCCACAGAGAAACTGAACTGTCATTGTTCATCTTTCTGGGTTTCCAGCTGCTCTGCCTGCTCTACACTTTTGACTGAGGGAAATTACCTGGCTAACCATGAGTAGTTGTTTGCAAGTATCTGCTCCCCCAGATGAGACTTGGTACTCGTGGGTGTCTTCATTCTTATTCACAAGCAGGGAGGGGAGCAGATGGTGTAGTTAAGAGAGGAAATCTGTCAACCATAAAGACTGGTGTTTAGGAGCTTGTTGCTCCTGCAGCTCATCACAACAGGTAAGCCCATTTCATCCTCAGGCTCCCAACCACGAAAGCCTGAACCTGAGCATTGGAAGCACAGTGTTCCCAGTGAGGGCCTCTGCATTTGCAGTGTGCATAATGGTTTCTAAGGCACATTTGCACCAATATAAGAGCACTTCCTTTTCCTGGCAATGTGTCCTCTTTTTCTTGGCATGATGGCCTTCCTATATTTTGACTATTTCTCTCTCAGGAAATGGTAACCTTAAAACTAAAAAAAACAAACAACTGTCAATAGTAGCATAAGCGGCTGTGCTCTAGACATAGGGTTTACTTTGTGGCTAATCCTTGAGTGATTAATTGCTTTATATCCATCCAACAGCTTGATCACCCCAATTTTGCTCAGTGATAGTCTTCTAAACAATTCACTTTGATTTATAATTTCCTGAGTTGGTGTTTGGTGTCTAGTCTTTTTTGTACCTTAATATTTGACCGATGTGGCATAATTCTTTACACAGTGGTTTATAAAATCTTGTTATTAAATAGTAAACCATGTACTAACCTGGATTATCTGATAACTCTGTCCAAGCCTATTTAGATTTTGTTCATAAAGGTTAAATATCTAAGTTTTTAATATTTTCTCGATAGATTATAAATGTTTTGCTAATGTTCTGTAATTAAAATTCTTTAATATTTAGAAGATTCATAAGTAGAAATTTTTAGGGATGCCAAAGCAATGAACTCTGGTAAATATAAAACATGTAGCTATTAAATGACAATATATAAAGAACCAAATACTTATATTGAAAAAATTTTTATTACATTTTATTGATTATGCTATTACAGTTGTCCCAGTTTTCCCTCTTTGCCCCCTACACATAGCACCCCTACTCCCTCGGGCAACCCCTCCACCATTGTTCATGTCCATGGGTCACATGTATAAGTTCTTTGGCTACTCCATTTCCTATACTCTACTTTACATCCCCCTGGCTATTCTGTAACTACCTATTTGTACTTCTTAATGCCCTCACCTCTTCACCCATTTCCCCACTCCCATCTGGCAACCATCAAAACTCTCTCTATATCCATGATTCTGTCTCTTTTGTTGTTTGCTTAGATTGTTTTTTAGATTCAATTGTTTATAAGTATATATTTATTGCAATTTTATTGTTCATAGTTTTGATCTTCTTCTTTTTCTTAAATAAGTCCCTTTAACATTTCATATAATAATGATTTGATGATGATGACTACCTTTAGTTTTTCTTGCCTGGGAACCTATTTATCTGCCCTTCTATTCTAAATGATATCTTTACTGGATACAGCAAACTTGGCTATAGGTCCCTGCTTTTCATGACTTTGAATATTTC